>JASANF010007781.1:0-21431 GCA_030248245.1 Trissonchulus sp. WLG1_4
TAGTCTAACTAGTCTAAACTAGACGCACTAGTCTTGTATTAATTATAATAATAATAATAATAATAATAATAATAACGGACATGACAGATACAAAAGGGTTGCTTTTTGTTGCTTCGCAACTAGTCGGCAACCCAATAATAATAATAATAATAACGGACATGACAGATACAAAAGGGTTGCTTTTTGTTGCTTCGCAACTAGTCGGCAACCCAATAATAATAATAATAATAACGGACATGACAGATACAAAAGGGTTGCTTTTTGTTGCTTCGCAACTAGTCGGCAACCCAAAAATAGTTTTTCGATAAAAATAGAGCCTAGTTAGACGGCCTAAACTTCGAAATACGACCTGTTTCCTCAGAATAACGCGGCCGCTTATTAGAAGACGAAACTTAGCATTTATGCAGTCTGAAAAAGTTTGGCGTTTTCGGTGACAAACCATAAGGATCAAAAATACATCCACATGCACGCGAATATACAACAGATTACTACACTAACTCTCACTTTAATAGCAAAATTCAAAACAAAAAATACAGACGCAACTACTGATGATGTCAAAATCGATGTCTGTCGTTCAAAACTTAAAAATGAAGACACAATACTTCGGGTCTTTGTTATCAATCAACTGCGAACTTTTCAACAATTAGAATTACACGGAAAATTTTTTCATTAGGTAGCTCCAAACTTACACGAATGCTTTGGTTGAAAGACATTATCAGGGTCGAGATCATTGACAGAGGGGAAATCGGCAGGCTGGCCTGGACTGGGAAACTCTTCACACTGGTTGAACTTCAAATGCCTGAAATAAAAAAAACAATAGAAAAACCACTATGGAAAGGAGTGAACAGCAGTCATAAGCAGTGATGCGGATCGGATCGGATCGGTCCGAAATTTCGATGCAGATCCGATCCGGATGCTTGATTGCCGATCCGATCCGATCCGATTCAAAATTGCATAAACCTTGATGGAAGCTAAAAAATTTCATTTTTTGTAACCATAACCAAATATTGTCAACCATAACTTATTATATTAACGATATTGCTAAAAAAATTTACTGAGCTTGTATATAGATGATAATATGGCATTTTTGCAATTGGAGCTAGTTCGACAGGCCCACGACCAAAGATTGTGATTAATTGGAAAACAGAAATGTCTTAAAAATTAGTCACTACCGCAGGTCGTGGATACCCAAGGGTTATGTTGGGTTGGATCGAAAAATTTAAGCAGTGGCAGTGGGTCAACCCTTGGGTACCCCCTGCAAGCTCCGCGGGTCGGTCCCTTACAGTGAGCTGGTGCTTGATCTGCGCTCCTCTGCGAAGCTGCGTCGATGTGGGTGTTTGTGCAGAACAGGATCAGCCGGGCAGACGCCCCCTTTGAGGGGGTCACCAGTGCCAAGCTCATCGCACAGAAGGGGGCCAAATTTCTAAAAAATATAAAAAAAATTCTGTAAAAAAACAGTTTCAAAAAAATTTCTGGAGTTCAGCGCAACTTGTGCTGTTATAATGAATGCTGGAAAGTAAAGTGAAAAACGACACACTTTGTTTCTATATTCTGAAACGGTTGAGTGAGTGCGTCTATAGTGAGAGAAAAAAATCTACTAATAATCGTGGTATGTAGTAAAAATTAATTAAAACCAAAATGAACACTAATTTATAGTTTTTTGTGGTATAAGTTCACCAATCATCAAACCAAAATGACGATTATACAATCAATGTAAACGTACCATAATATCTATCGAATGCAATAAAATGCCAGCACCAGTTATATTAGCTACAGCCTGAAAATATAATGCTAAATTAAGAAAAATAAAATACTAAAGGGCAGCAAATAAGAAAGTTGGCCAATTTTGACTTTGTCAGCAAGCAAACAGTAATTATTAATATAATATATATTTTATTATATTTTCATATTTTAACATATCGAAAACAGATTTTATTTTATTTTAACAGTCGAAAAAGTCTGTAGAATGAACGTGTACATACATAACGGTGGAATTGGGATACCGGTACTTTGCGAAACTTTTACAAAATTTTGCAAAATTTAGTGTATTTTGGCCGATCAGATCCCAAAATTTGGCCGGAGCGCCCCCCCCCCAAAAAAAAACAGATTTTGACCTCATTCATTACATGTGTGTGCGTGTATGATTATATTAGAAGGAGATAAGTTTTAGTGATAATTTGACAGTGCACCATAGCCGACTGATTGAACCAGGTCACCACATTGTCACGTCCCTGGTTCCTCCCTGGTTACTGACCCAGTTATATCTTTACTACACCAAAAAAATCCTTAAACTCCAGCTTTAGCAAATAAATATTGCAAACAAATATTGCAACAATAAATATTGCAATATTGTCTCTACGATCTAACACAACAGAAACACCCAATAAAAATCAACCAATCAGTCACCACCATACCAAATTGGGCGCATCTCGTTTGCCCGTGTATCCCAGACAGGCCAGTTTGGCGTCCGGCTGGTCAAAAATGGGGCCCAGACGGTGGTAGAGCGTGTAGGGCTCCCAGCCGTGCACCGCCACCCCCTCGGCCGACACCGAGTACAGACACTGGCCAGAGACGTGAAACAGGACGTCGCTGAAATCAGGGATAATTTAATAATAACGCCATACATGGAAGCTGACATGCATGAGCCTGGATTCACCGGACCCCTTCCCCCAAAACACAACTTACCCCCTATTGAATGTCTAGAATACTAGAATACTAACATAAGCATTAAATCCCACGCCCCCCCCACGTTTAACTATACCCCGTTGTATACTATCCACTGGTCAACACTGACCTTATTTACACAATTCATTATGTTGATTGATAACTAAAATAACATAACAACAAAATACACAAACACAACAATTATTATATAGTAGATAACCGACTCAAAATGACCAATCATAAAAAGAATAATCTAAAACGCACGACACGGTGGCAGTCTCCGGCTCACTGCGACAAATGCTGGTGAACTTTTCCAAATCCCACAAAATCACAGTGCTGAAACAAAAAAAAACAGAATTTTGGTTAAATTTCACACATTTTTGGTGAAATTTATAATTTAAAATAACCCCAGATTGACACAGCAGCTCGCCAACTAACCGCAATTAAAATTAGTTGGCTGAAAAATTATATACAGCTAAAGCCAAAAGTTTTTCTTAAAAAATGGCGTATTTAAAAATATACATATTTAAAATTTTAAAAAATTTAAAAAATTTTAAAATCTAAAAATATACATATTTACAAAGTTAGTTTTTCAGTTCAAACTAAAAGTTAGTCCTTGGCCTCTCGATTTCACTTTGCTAATTTTTTTGTCTATTTTTATACTGTAGAACAATTTCAATGTTATATATGCCATCGTTTTATTGTTCATGACATGTTTTGTAGTCGCAGTGTTGGTTTGACTGTCTGTAATAGGATGCTCGTTTGTCTACAAAACATACTCAAATCTACCGTTACCTCCTTTTTTTCTAACAACTTACATAATATAGAGTCCTAAACCGCTCCCAATTTCCTATTTTTCAACTATAAGCCCATTCTAGTCACTTGACACCAAAAAAATGTCCAAAATCTCCCAATAAATTTCAAGCAAGTCATTATTTTTTGCCCCTACCGGTCAGTGCTGGCAGTAGCCATGAGGAATTCGTGAGGATGGAAAATGGCACTGGTGACTGCGGAACGATGGCCGTCGAAACTGTGCAACAGCTTGCCTGCCGTCAAATCCCACAGCTGAAGAAACACAGATCATCGGACTTGGCCAAGCCCGGTTCATACTTGCCCTTAAGGACACAGGGACAGGGACAAGAACAACTTTTGGTCAGCTGCTGTCAGGGTTTTTTTTTTCAAAATCGGCACTGTGTAAATGTTGTGTAAATTAAAAATTTGCTGTGTAAATTAAGGGTATGGTGTGTAAATTTTTAAAAGTGTGTATTTTAGCATTGTTTAGGTAAAAATTGACTGTTTCTTCACGTTAAAAGTAATATTTCGACTTTGAGACTCGAACTACATACGAAAATAAAAAATATGAGATAATTAAAAAATTTGCGTTTTTGTCAGTTCAAGTAACCGACACGTCAGGGCAAGCCCCCCTAAAATTTCGAAAAATCTGAAACAAGCCCTAACCCCCAGCCCCAGGCCGAGACCCCGTGTATATACATGCATGGTTTACACAGATAGAGAGTTGTTCTATCAGCCAGATCCTAGGCATTTTTTCAAATCCGGGTGTAAAGGTTGTACAGTAGTTTGAAGTAGGACAAGAAATCGCAGAGACAGGCTCACAGCTCAGCATGGCTGATTTTTCACTGTCAACTTTCAACAAGTGCATAAAAACGAATGCTAAAATAAAAAAATCATAAGCCGTTCAAGAGCTGAAACTGAAGATTAGATTTTTTGTTTTGGGGTCAAAAATTAAACTTAATTTTGTTAGGACAAAGAGGTCACAGGCAGCAATCGCCACTTCGCGAATTTTTGTAATTTTGGCAACCAAAATAGACCGTTTCATCAGCTTTTGGGGGGAAATGGGGCTGTGTAAATCAGTGTATTTTTATTTTTTGCTGTGTAAATTAGGCGGCCGATGTGTAAATACACCCTATTTTACACAAAAAAAACCCTGGCTGCTGTGAAACATTGACAGAAGCGTTTGTGCTAACTTTTTGCATACGATCTGCAAACCAGGGGCCGGTTGCTCAACTTTACACGTCATACAATGGTAACAATTTGTAAGTGCAAAATCAGGTGATTTGTAATGAATTTAAATAATGAATTCGTAACAAATCACCCGATTTCGCACTTACAATTGTTACAATCGTAAGACTTGTAAAGTTGAGCAACAGGCCCCATCCCAAGGACATAGGGACAGGGACAAGAACAACTTTTGGTCAGCTGCTGTGAAAAACACACTTTCGTTTCTGCTAACTTTTTGCATACGATCTGCAAGTGACCCCAACCTTATCCATGCGAACAGTCAGCTTATTTGGACAGGCCATTTTCTTGGAATCGCTTAAGAAACAAAACGACAGGGACAGGGACAAGGACAAGGAAGAGTATGTACCGGACTTAGATTTTAGCAGACTGACTTATAACTGGCTAATCCAAAAATTAAGTTCAGCAGACGATATACTTGCTGGATAGCACTGTGCTTAAAAAAATGTCCCAGATCTTTTTAAAAAAGTTTTTATTACCTCAGGCAACAACTAGCAAATTAGTATACACTTAAAAAACATGTGTGACGAATGAGGGTTAACGAACACACCTTTGCAGTCCCATCGTTACTGCTGGAAATCAGCCATTTACTGTCCGGACTGAAGCGCACTGAGTTCACTGTTTTCTCGTGACCCTAAAACAATAAGACAATCCAATGAAAATTTAGACATTTAGACACTTTATTATCGTCATAATTATGAACCGGCGACTCTAGGTCGACGGTAACAACAAGTACATTGACAAACAATAAACGTTAGAAATTTTACACTAAATCAGCAAATAATTGTTACAAAATTATATATATATATATATATATATATATATATATATATATATATATATATATATATATATATATATATATATATATATATATATATATATATATATTATATACTATCAACTTTGTAATTAGTAGCTTTGGCAATTTAAACTTATTGTACCTTAAAATAGAATTTCTAGTCTACTCAACTCCATACCTTAGAAAATCAGTAACCACTAACCTTATAAATGAATTTATACTAACTATATACATACCTTAGCCATACAATGGGGAGTAAGGTTGTCACCCCCCCCCCCCAGACGGGTGCTTCACGTCTTCACCCCCCCTCCAATTGTTAATCACTCATTCACTCAAGTTTAAAAGTCAGCAAAACCTAGCGGCCTATTATCTGTAATTCTCTTCTCTTTAACCACCGATTAACCTTCATTAATCTAGCCACCTAGTATCCTCAGATTTTCTGCTATATAGCAGGCGGGGAAAAAACCCGCATTTTCATATTTCGTCATGTAGCTCATAGACTATACGTTTTCACGGGAAACCAAAAACTTCCCGGGGAAAAAACCCATGTGGGGGAAAAACCCATGTGGGGGAAAACCCACCCCATAAATAACCCGAAAAGTGTGTTAGCGGTAGTTTTTCAACCCTACGGCACGTATTAGGAGTAGTAGAGGCCCCTGGTACCAAAACTATACGCAGATTTGCTATAGGGCCTCAGGGACACAAGTTTGAAAACTGCCCTGCGCAGCCCAATATAAAATTTTGAATTTTCAGATTTGAAAACAAAACACCTTAATTTAGCCTGAAAACGTTGAAAACAACTAAAAAGTTGCGATAACGCTTCGAATGCATGCAAAATTTGCACTTTATGGCTACTTTTAACGCCATCGACCCTCTGTGGGGGCGGGGGGTACCGTGAGTGGGTGTGACTGGTCGTGACGGGCATATTTTACTTTCATTCGGTTATTTGGCGTTGAAACAAGAGAAATTAATAGGTTAAAATTAAAAACATACAAAAAACTGGCAATAGTACCAGAAAATACTACTTTCCACCACAAAAGGACCTCAAAATGACAAAGTCCGACTGTTAGGCCCGTATTCCGAAATTCGATCGAGAAAGTGTCAGTTTGCGCATTTGTGCTAATAATAAACGTCTTTTTGCACTACCATGAATCTTTGGAGTAGCTACTAGGTTTTTAGACATCACCAGACCATTTTCAAAAAGTGGGTTTTTCCCCCACATGGGTTTTTTTTACCCCGTCTAATTTGGGTCATGCCCCCCCTCATACGAAAGAAGGAGGGATCTGCCACTGCGGTCTTGAATAGAGGAAGGGTAGTCCTCTGTAAAAGTGTTTCTACATTTGAGCTCGCATCTCTTAGTGCTGAGAAATGAGACTCCAAAATTCACCTCCCTTGGACTTGGAGCCATGTCGTGATAAAAATAGGGGGTCCAATTTCTGACTTATAAAAAATACCAGCGAGACCCCTTTTGGATACCGCTTACATACGTTTGCCTACAGGGACTGTTCTAGACTCTACACGCAGTTCTAGCCACTAACATGTCAACATCCGTCTAGGTATATATATACATACTAACTTCCCTTAAGCTAAATTCTGCCATATTCAATTAGCTATCTAGGATTTAGTACGACATATATACGTATGTATGTCTGTCTATAATTCCTGCAAACCTATACGACACGTCTAAAAGCCTAAGCCTAAACCAGCTAGGTGACATTAGGTATTCCAATAGAATAATTATTTAATCAAGGCGGCTCAAAGCGGAGAGAAGTTCAGGCTGACACTGAAACTTAGACAGATAAATATTCTCAGACACCAGACCAGACACATACGTACATATATTGTATATAAACCTATGTTGTTGTTTGTCATGTTTTGTCACCTATGTCATTGTTTACCCTTAACATTACTAACAGGTAAGGATAGCCTAACTTACCTACTGGTAATATGGTCGCAGCGCACACAAGACTTATTGAAGGGGATCCTAGAAAGGTGATAAATGCAACCTACCTCCACATATACACATCTGGGGCCCGTTGCACAAAAAATTATCAGTTACTTACTAGTTATCAGTTATCAGTAAAAATTTATCAGTTATCAGTGTAGCGTTGCACGAAGTTTATCAGTTATCAGTTATCAGTATATCAGTGTTGCACAAGAACACTGATAACTGATAACTGATAAATTATCAGTAAACCATTAATTATCAGTATCAGTGACATGATTCATAAGGCCCGGTTCACACAGACTTACTTTTTACTTTTTACTTTATACTTTTTACTTTTGAAAGTGTTCACACAGGCTCACTTTTTACTTAAGGCATGTCGCAATGTGGCGCAGTTGTATGTCAAAATGCAAATCTAACCAATAAAATTGAAGCTCGACAGGTGGAGCTTCTGTTAGAGCATTCTGATTGGCTAGATTGCAAAAGTAAAAAGTCAAAAGTATATACGTTCAGTATGAACCGAAATTTTTGCTTTTGGCCCAAAAGTAAAACGTAAAAAGTACGTCTGTGTGAACCGGGCCTAACTTCAATAAGTATTAAATATTAAGTAAGTATTCAATATTCAAGCAAACTTAACTTCCCGCAATATATCTACGAAAATACGTACACAGATTCGAATATATATACAAACAAACCCATCTAAACTGGATTTGGTCTGTTGCGTAACATTATTTATTAATTATTTACCCACAGACCGCAATGTGCCGTGTGACTGTAGACCACGACACGAAAAAGTCTCATGGAATAGGAAATGGCAAGGACCCGGTTTGGTTGGTAACAGCAAATACTACAAATGGGTTTTTGGCCAGAATTGAATGGTATGGCAAACATGTTAGGCGTACGTACGATATATCCAAAGATATATATATATATATACAGTATTATATATATATATATATATATACATATATATATATATATATATATATATATATATATATATATATATATATATATATATATATATATACACACATACACATATATATATAGACAACATTTATAGTGGTGCGGGAAAAAAAACCCTATTTTCAACTTTTCGGGTCGTCCTGTGCTCCACATAAATCGGATCCATTAATGCTCGCGGCTGTTATAACGGCCATCTTTCGCCTAACTGTTGCACTAATAAAACGGATTGTAACTACTCACGTTTCTGAGCAATGAGTCTCGAAACCTCCGGGAAAAAAAACCCTATGCGGGAAAAAAAACCCTAATGCGGGGAAAAAAACCCTATCACTTTTTCTGGTTGTTATATTAGCAGGGAGTATAAACACAATTTCATCGTGTTCTACAACTCTTAGGCTGCAGTTTATGGACTAAAAAAACCGTTTCTGCGACATCCATGTGACTCACAATGATTCTTCAAAAATCGACCCGTTTTGGCAGAAATGACTTCTGCCCAAATAGGCATTTTTTCCGTATTTAAAAGCATTAAAAACAGATTTTTGCGCTTATTACGTTAGAAACAGCGGACAAACACCGCCCGCGTCTATCATTCTTGGATTTAAGGTGGTAGTTACGTTTTCGACAGTTTTTATAACGTGCTATAACTTTTGATTGCCTCAATGAATTTACTAGCGGTCTTTTTCACGTTAAAGAACTTGACTGAAACTACACTTATGCACATTATCTAGCTTAAATCTGTAACAAGCTAGTCAGCAGACACTGTCAAAGTAGTCAAATTTCGTGAATTTTCGCATTTTTCTTGTTTTGCTTGTAAAATTGACAGTGTAACTCCAACTAATTTCATTCTTTACACCAACAAAGCCAATAACAGGGTGAATTTTAATGCTAAGTTTGGTGCATTTATATGTTGCAGAAAAGAAGTTACGGACCTTTAATTTTGAATTTTTTCGAATTTTGAAAAATATACGATTTTTTGAATCTAATTTTTTCACGAAATAGACTAAATTAATACGAATAAAAAAATTGACACATCAGAAATTGTCTAAAAAACATGTAAAATAACGCATGAAAAGATTGCAACATCGAGACTTGAGATTTAGTCCACGGAAGTACATTTTTACGGATTTCTGTGAATGAAATTGCTGTAACGCAAAATTTAAGCAAAGAAAATTTTTGAAATTTTAGTATAAAGTAGACACATATGTGTGCCAATTTATCCCAAATTTTGAACAAAATCCTTCTGGTAGTTGTATAGTTTTGCGGACTTTTGTATAATGTGCTTTAGTTCAAAAAGAAATGTTACATAAATGTGACGTAATCTCAAAAAATGAAATGCGGAAGGATAAGTTTTGGCATCTAAATTGAAGGTTTTTGACATGCCCGTGTGTCAATTTTTTCTTTTTTCAATAAACGGCCGTTTTGACTAGCTACTACTTTGGCTTAGCTAAACAGAAAATTTACGAAAAATTGTCGTAACTGGCTGAAAAATATTTTCTGTGAAAATTAAAAATGATTGTTTCAAGCTATTTTAGCAAGCATTTATTTCATAATAAATTACAGCTTCCTAAATTAATATGCGTACTATAAATTATTGATTGAAAATTAATCGTAAATTGTCAAGTGTTACTCCTGCAAAACTGTCGAAAACGTTACTACCACCTTAATTGGTACGCAGCAGCTAAAACCTAAATATTGCAAAAAATGCCAAATTTTGGTGAAACATCACCAAAACAGGTTTCGTAAGAGGTGTCGGGGTATGGCCCAAAATGACAAAAAAGGACGTTTTGCGGCCGAATAAACGGTTTTAATGAACTCTACGCATGTTGTTAGCCCAGGTGAACTAACTTTAGTAGCAACAATGGGTGAGTTTAGCAAAAAAATGCCGCCAAACAAAATAGGGTTTTTTTCCCCGCAATAGGGTTTTTTTTCCCGCACAAACTTTGACCAGTCACAGGTCAACCACAGCGTTTTTCACGGTTTTCGAGCTTCAGAAGTATAGAGGAAAGGTAACTCTCTTGAAAAATGCAAACGGCGTTGGTCAAAAGTGTTTTTGTGAAAAATTATGACAAGTCAAAAATTTGGAAAATTTTGTCACTTTGGAATTTTTCAACATGCAAAATTTTGAAATTTTATAAAAAACGCTACAGGCCTCAAAACTGCACAGAAATTGGTGTGGTAAGTCAGTTTGGGATGCGCTTTCCACCTGCATACTCAAAAAGGTCCTATGTCGTGAGGTTCGGCCAGGAAGCACTAGGGTTTTTTTCCCCGCAAAACGCGTAGGGTTTTTTTCCCCGCACCACTATACACACCCTTACCTGCATAAAGCATAACTAAGGAATGATACACTTTTGGACACACTAGGACTGGGACTATATACTTCCTGATATTTACGTACGTAAGTACATACGCAGTACGCACGTATATACTACGTCAGAATGTCAGATCCAAACCCAAAGCCACACTCAAGTCAAACTCCATAGACATTTGGAATTTCAGGTTACCTCCGACAAAATACATATCATTCCAAAACAAAGATGTTTACTAGCGTCACAATCTTACGTCTATATTACATATGTACTTTTTGTTTTTCCAAAAACTGAAAAATTCACATCCAATATTCAAGTTTCGAAGGCTAAGCCAAGTCACTGAATGATAAATGTCTCGAGTTTAATTTCAGAGAAGTCTAGAGAATCTGACCTAAAACAAAACAAGCTCACAACTGATTTATGCCTGACTTATGAAGCTTCTGCTTTTTTACGTAAATTATGTATATACGTAGAAAAACATAAAACAATAACTAACAAAATCTCTAAGGAAATCCGTTAGACTTTAATAAACTCTTTACACTTACGCAGACCTATAGAGAGTTTGAAAAACGCAAATAAAATACTACAAAAAACAGTTTTTTTATTTTTTGTTTTCAGCTGCTGAAATCCCAAGCTGACTACTTGATAATTACAATTTTAGCAAATCCAGATGCTTGAAAAAGCGGAAGTAAATTTGAAACAAGTTTTCAGTTTGGTTGATAATTGTCCGAGTCCGTAAGGATTTGACTGGACCGCACTTCAGGACAGAAAAACAATAGTATATAAATATAAATATCTATTTACAAGCAATAATTATATTATGATAACCAGGACCGGGTTCCATTAAGGGGGTAATTGCGTTTTTAGGTGTTTTTTTAAAAAGCCATAGCTCAGCGTTTACAGATTCAAATCACAAGCGGTCTTTTGCATTAGGTAGGACAATATCTTTCCTAAATGTATGCCATGCCTTGAAATTTAACCTGTGATTTTCTTTCCAGCATAAGCGACTAAAGAAAGGTCCTTTCCAAAATATTAAAATTTTTTACAAAAAGTTTGCGCCACAGCTCTGAATCATACGATTACCTGTTTGGGCTGAAAGTTGGTTAGATTTTTGACATATTTAAAATCCCCAGGCATGTCCCCCACTTTTTTAATAACTAGTCAATTTACTGAGAAAATAGCTGAAAAGCAAACGCACCGAAAATTTAAGATATTTTCTTGTCATTAAAACCCTCTAAAAATGTCCACAGGTGAAATTTCAAAAAAGTGAGAGACATGCCTGGGGATTTTGACCTTTACAATACTGTCCCAAAAATTTATGCTCAGGCGTCACTTATAACTTGAGTACTGGTGGCGCAAAAATTACATAGAAATCACAAAAACCTCGAAAACGCAACAACCACCTTAAATGTCAGTTAGGATTCATTAAAAATATTGACGTACGCTAGAAAAATAGTTGTAATATTAAGAAGGAACGTAAGGGTCTTTTGTGCCCTGTTGGTTTTTATATATATCTTGAATCCTGTAAATATATAGAATAAGCTTAGGCTTTAGAGATATTTAGATGGATATTAGTGGGGGGGTTTTTTACCAGTTTCGAGATTATAGATTAAACCTAAACGCCTATCTAGTTTTAGTAGGTGTAATGCGGGTTCTCCAGAGCATTATATATCGGTGCAGGCGACTCATCAGTGGATCTGTTATCGATAATTTGCTTATGAATATTGTGCGTTTACGTAACGCTTCAATTTGAAACTTTCAAAAGCCATCACCAATATGTTACGTAATGTGTGGATACAATTCGTTACGTTGGCTTAGTGCAATCAAAAGTCTAGCTAAGTGTGTATACAAGTAAGTATATAAGTAATCTAGATTCAGTCAATTTAAATCAATTTTACAAGCCTATATTCATGAAAATGTAAATGTTCTTAACAAGAAAAACCTCGAAAAACAATTAACTATATGCATAACTTATATTCGACCTTCTGCTCTTATACTTAGTCATTAGCTACATACGTAAACTCAACCAAAGCAGAAAATACCTATCAGCTAACAGGTTCACCTATTACCTTTAATTCGAAGAAAAGTCCAATTGCATATCAAGTATATACGAATACATTTACCTTTGGCTATATACGCATAATATATTAAGTCCACCTAATTATTTCACTTCATGCTATTCGAGCAATATATATCTACGTACGTATTTATAATTTCAAAAAGGGTTCATAACTCAGGTACTCTAGTTTTCGCTTTAGTGTGTGATTTAATTTGCTATAATTATGTCAGTCCAGCTTATGCTTGAGCTAAAAAAATTTCGCCAAACAGGGGGAGCGGACTTTTTTTGATAAAATCTTCAAAAAAACAACAAAAATAATGCGTGTGGGGTTGTGCTAAGATTTGCAGAAGCATAAACCTTTCAGAAAAAAGTATATAATATAATATTCAACTTTGACAATATTAAACGTTATTAAAAAACATTAATACTCCCATGAATTTCGTGGCATATATACGTATATTCATCCAGAAAGTTGGAATATTATATCACCTGATTATCAAGACCTTTATCTGCTGTTTAGGCTAACACCCCAGGTGGATAGCTAATTGCCATTGCGTGCGCGAATGTTCAAGAAACATAATATAAGGTAAAAAATGGTCGTTTCCAAAATAACGGGTAACGATAACGTAACAAAATAATGATAAAAGTTGCTGGCACAAATAATTAGTAAAGGTGAATAAATTACAGCATCTGAGAAAAATATACACTGTTTTTGAGAAAATACTAACAAGATATTGATAGGTTCCAAACAATAGAAATCGACCATTAAGTTTAGCTTTAACGTTATATTTAACTCACTTTATAGCTGAAGCAATTTCCTTTCTTTCTCATATCCCAGATCTGAAATAAAAATTTTGCAACCATTTTGAGTTCATTTATGGTGCATATGGCACACTAATTATACAATATGGCACAACTAATTATAAGGTGTGGTGTCCCACGAATATCAAATATTCTATTGAGGTGTTTACATTAGTTATTCAAATTAATAAATTAATATAATATTCTACTCATATTAAAAGTTAAACTAGTCAAAGAAGAGGCGGAAACTGACTCACATGTTTTCCTGTGTATTTCAACGAATTCTAAAACCGCTCCGAGTTTCCGACCTCGTGTAATCATTTTATGTACATACACGTCTACCCCACGTAGCATAGACATCCATTTCTAATTTACAACTACCTAAATACGCGACATAGACTTCTTTGATGTTACCGACACCACAGTCTTACGCTGGTTTTACGGTACTAGACTCCAAGTGCGGATTACGGTACTAGTCTCTTAAGGGGGGGAGGGCTACCCAGGTCAAAAATAAAAGTTCTTCAATTTTGCTTATTTTCTGAAACTTTCTGAAAAGTGAACGTTCCAAAATTTCAACTTTCTGAAAGGTGAACGTTCCGACATTTTGGCTTTCTGAAAGGTGAACGTTGAGAAATTTCAGTTTTCTGAAACGTGAACGTTATGAAACTATTTTTTGAAAGGTGAATCTTTTTTAATTTTAAACCTTAAATCCGATTAAATTAAACTTTAAATTATAAATTAAAAACGGCTTTGGTAAAGCATGAATGAAGCCATTTAATCTGCGATGCGCCTTCATTGGGACTACAATGTATGCAAATTTTAAGCAAGTTGGAGAACCTAAAATTAAATCTTATACAGGTAGCCCCACCCCCTTAAAGTCGGAACATTTTCATTGCCCATGTTTGACTGGGGCCACAAGCTGCAGTAACATTTTCAATGATGCAGCAACCGTAATTTGACTGGCGGTTGATGTTATGTATGGGCCTACTTCTATGTTGTTTATTTAATCCCTGATTTTGACAAGTCTATGTTACGTGGCGTCTACGTTGCGTATGTAAACCATTTTATGGCTATTCCATCACTCCCGACCAGAACCCCTACCTTAACAGAGTTGTCCACTGAGCCAGAGGCCACATACTGCTGTCCACTACAGTCCAAGCACGACACTGGGCCCTTGTGACCACTGAAACTGCACAGCACTAAAACAAACATAAAAAACAAATATATATATATATATATATATTAGGGATGGAAGTCTCGGTTTTTTTTCCGAGACCGAGACCACGAAACCGAGACTTTGGGTCATTTTTTGCCATTTTTTTACCTATTGATTTGATGACTTTTTACAAGTTTTTAGGCAAAATTACAAGACCATGGTCAGACACCTTATGTATATATAACTAACAGCTACATCACGACAATTTTGGGTACATTTCTGGTTCTTTCTCCCCCTTTTGTGGGACCTCCTTGTTCTCGCCAGAAAATAGCAATCTGGCTCGAATTTAGTTAAAAATCGCTCCGATCGGATTGAAATTACCAATGTTCTGCTAAAATACACCCAGAATAGAAAGGGTTTTTGGCTTAAAAATTAGACCTGCGCGCCGTGACGCTCTTTTATTCTTTGCCTCCGGCGTGACCCCCCGTTGAGTGGGGCCCCCTCAATCTCCTGGGACTAAATTTTAGTTGGGAGTAGAGTCTTTCCTTCTCATCTGAACTCAATGTGTCACCGCATGGTTCTGTGTGTGCGTTTAGTTGTACTTTCACAGATTTTTTATTTTTGCTAAACTTATACGAATTGGAATTTACAGTTGAGTATATATATATATGTGAAGCCACCAATTGGCATAAAAAAGTTGACCAGCCAAACACTAATACTAAAGAATAAAATAGAATAATAATCACACAGACAGACTTAAAGTAAGAAATAAGAAACCGAATCACAAACATGCATTTTTTTGTGTGTACTGTGTCGCTGATAAACTAACCAACCACGGTAAAGTTGTTTTCGGAAAAAATTGACAATCTCACTGCTTGGTGTGAAATTTTGGTAAAATTAAAACTTCCGAAAAAATTTTTCTTGCCAAAAATATAAATCAAAGGGGGGACCACAGGAAAATTTTTCACAGATTTGAAAAACCGAGACCGGGTACAAACCGAGACTTTTCGACTACCGAGACCGAGACTTCCATCCCTAATATATATATATATATATATATATATATATATATATATATATATATATATATATGTGTGTGTGTGTATATATATATATATATATATATATATATATATATATATATATATATATATGGTTAAAGTAGTAAAAGATAGAAGCTCATGCTGAATAAGAAATCTATTATATAGGTACTGCATTATAAATTATTGCTACTTTATTTAATACTCAATTAATCACGCTTCATTCTGCTGAAAAACAAAAATTAGTAAACAATCGAAAAAGTACATAATATTCGCCGGAAATCAAACCAAAACCAGGACCACCCCCCCCCCCCCTCTAAACCGGGATTTGTGGACCACCCTCGCCGATTCGTGCCCACGATACGAATGTGAGTGGGGCCAACTCACAATGTTATTGTTAACTCAGTAACTCCTAGAATACCGAATACGTAATATTTTATATTACGTAGTGTTACAGTACCGCCAATGGCTTACCACTGCTTTGTGTGAAAAGGTATCGAGCCGTGTAATCTAAATTGGTGCTATATGTATGGCAATTGGCACTCCATGACAATACAAATATATACACATATACATAGTATTTCAGTACTAGTACTAGACGGCGAACCGTACTAGACTTATACATACATATATGCGTATTTATACATATATACATACATTCTACGTCTGGTACGTTTGTTGAAATATGAAAACATATGGTATCATTATTCTTTGGAAACGATTAGAATTACACAGTCCAGTGGTTTGAGTATTGAGCATGAGACTAAACCGGGTGTCATCACCACTATTTATTGCCCATTGCACTGTCTGACGAATAATCACTGAAACAGACATTCAACCACTCTAACAGATGCAAGTGAAAGAAAATAAAAATTTTTACAACAAAGGCCACCCACATCGAATTCATAAGCTCAAATAGCAGGCAAAACGAAAATAAAATATGGAATATTATACGCATATTTGAAAAGAGGGTCCACCGTCCACCTGGCACCCCGCACCTTGTCCACCTTTTTGCGCGGCCGCCTCAGCGGCCGTGCATACTAAATTCAGTTAATGCACTGACACTGTAAATGCATGTAAATCATGCACAATATCAGTGCATCACTGAGACCTGTCAGCTTGCCCAGCTGGGCATGTACGTTGTGTGTGCAGCGCACATGCTGTGTGCGCGTGTCTGCGTGAGTGTGGTGATTGTTTGTGTGTGTCTACATGTGTATAACAAACTTCAACAGCAGGATGACAACATCGATGCAGATTGCAGATCATTACGCAATCGATACTCTACTAAAATCTTTACCTACTTTCAATTTAATCGCAACATCTGACAGAACTAAGGCATAATGGTTAAGGCGTCTGATTACTAATCAGCGGGTAGCTCATTTATTTGTGCAATTTTTTGACTTCGTATTTTTAGTGATGTCACGTTCAAGTCGTTATATAAGTTCGTTATAGCACGCTCATATCAATGAGCACGTGCATGGAAACCCTGGTGCGTGGCACTCGGCTTCTCCCTCGCACAGCATGTGTACAAATACATGGGAGCACCCTTGACCGTGCTAGAAAGTATTTTATGTCACATGTAAAGGAATAGAACATCGTGTAGATGCAGTGGTTTAGTGTACTCAATGTCCACGAAAAAATAGTGTTCTTTTTAATAACATTATGACATGGTTTTAAACTTGCGTTTTTTTACCAATGTGCATGGCATAAAAGCAATAGAGCAATCTCATCCAGAGGTGAATTCTCAAATTGTATGTACATACACATGCGTTAAACGTAATCGTCGAACACAAGGTCAGTATACTGCCGAATTTTCGAAGTTTTTTGTTAAGATACCTACAAATAAAAAGGAAGCTCTGCGTAACATCGGTATGTGCATGCCGCGCTTAATTTTGCCGATACGGTAAAATAATACGTATTGTCGTCATGTGGAAAAATGTACACTTGTCAACAAAAGTGCTTGTTTTTTTCAAATTTTGCAGTTCTGTTCCTTTTCTACCGTTTTGCAGGTCAGAATACAATCAGCAATCACATGTTTTGCGTATGTGCAGAAATGTGACAAGCGACCAGCGAAGCTATCAGTTTCTTCTTATCATATCAGCAATATATCAATTCAGTTTAGCTTTGTTGAAAACCAGACACAGTAAAAACAAATAAGTACATATATAAACTGATTATTGGCAATGAAAACATAATGAAGAAATAATAAATAAAAAGCTTATAATTTCACGCAGTTTATAAATACGTAATATGTTTCTATAGGTGTGTATAATAGTATATAATACTCGTACGTATATTACGTACGTAAATTATATTGTGTTCTTTTCCTAATATACAATGCTGATATGTTATACAAGTGTTTGTTTAAATGTTATGTAAATGTTACACACATTGTTAAAATGGCAATTAAACACGTCTGCAACATATATAATGCATGCCTAAATTTAAGTACGCAATGTATTTATAGTTAACATTGCATGTATTCTACTTTTCTAAGGTCACACTATATTCTATAAAATCAGAGTTTACACAATCTATTACAATGCTAGCTAAGCTTTCGGCAAACCAACACGACTGTAGCTAGCTATATAGTTTTCACGACGTCACAGTTACGTAGATAGACTAAATTAGAAAACCAAGTGAAAACTAGCAGTTTTGAAAAAAAGAAAATTTGCAAATGACACTGTCACACAACCGCGAAATAAACTCGCTAAAGCAAATGTCGGCCAGCTTAACAAAGAAACAAAGAAAACAGCTGGAGCTTGTTTGCACATAATATACGTATATAACTGTCCACGAATTTTGCACCACGCTCAGCTAGTATATACCCACTAGTTGACATTAAAAACTAACGCAGAACATTGTTTTGGGCCACAGGATAGTTAATTTTTGCTCTTGCATTTGCGGGTCGGTCTCAATTCTTTCCAGATTAGAGCCGGCCTTTTCGAATATTTCAAAGCCGCCGTTCAAGGTCACCTCCTAGAATTTTGAATATGGAGGTGCGTACGTACGCAGGTTACAAAACTGAGCATGTAGGGTAGGTCACTGTCAAAAGTGGGCGCTGCTCACTGGGAGGTAAAGGAATAGTGGGCCGCATTCACTAAGATCGCAATAAAAAGCTCCGCATTTCAGCAGTAAGACTGGTTTGAAAAAGCCAGGATAAACAGCTTGCATTTTTTAATATCTGACAGAGGTGTTTCGTCCATCCAGGCTTGATAAAGCCTACCTTTTTAGCCAAGCCTTTTGGTATATATTCACGAAAAATCAATAAAATAATTGGTACAGCCGGGATCAATTATATAATTAATCTATCAATCCGGTGTTTTTCATGACAAAATGAGCCCGGCTTTTTATCCCAGCTTTTATGAAAACCAATGAACCTGGACTAAAAACCGAGCTTGGATTTATGAATACCAAAAGCCGAGATTTTAAGCCGAGCTTGGTGCAAGTCTGGATAAAAAGCCAGGCCAGGTTTTTCGACCAAATTTGCTTTGTGAGCCACTCCTTTTGGCTTTTGAATCACTTTGCTTCTGGACAGGGGGATGGCGGGTTAAACACTTCCCTGGATGTGTGAAGTGACCCAGTGTGGGGGAAAGTAAACCCCACTCCCATGTCAAATTGTCAAATTCTTCCTTCTCACACTTTTACCCACAATAATAACATAGCAATCTTACGGCACGTCAATACGTCATAGAGTGGAAAAAGCGAATTGGAAAAAATTCTACTTTATTAGATACATACCATAATTATTTAACATGTAACAAACAACTGTAGTGGTGCGGGGGAAAAAACCCTATTTTCAACTTTTTGGGTCGTCCTGTGCTAACATAAGTGGGATCTATTAAAGCTCGCGGCTGTTATAACGGCCATCTTTTGCCTAACTATTGCACTAATAAAATGGATTCTAACTACTCACGTTTCTGAGTAATTGGCCTCGAAACCTCCGGGGAAAAAACCCTATGCGGGGAAAAAACCCTAATGCGGGGAAAAAACCCTATCACTTTTTCGGTTGTTCTATTAGCAGTGAGTATAAACTCAATTTCATCGTGTTCTACAACTCTTAGGCTGCAGTATGGACTAAAAAACCGTTTCTCCGTTAGAAACGGTAGACAAACACCGCCCGCGTCTACCATTCTTTGATTAAAGTGGTAAGCAGCAGCTAACGCCTAAAAATTCCAAAAAATGGGAAATTTTGGTGAAGCATCACCAAAACAGGTTTCGTAAGAGGTGTCGGGGTATGGGCCAAAACGACAAAAAACGACGTTTTTTGGCCAAATAAACGGTTTTAAAGAAGTCTACGCATGTTGTTAGCCCAGATGAATCCACTGTTGTAGCAACAATGAGTGAGTTTAGCAAAAAATTGTCGCCAAGCAAAATAGGGTTTTTTCCCCGCAATAGGGTTTTTTCCCGCACAAACTTTGAACTGTCACAGGTAAACCACAACGTTTTTCACTGTTTTTAACCTTCAGAAGTATAGAGGAAAGGTAACACTCTTGAAAAATGCAAACGGCGTTGGCCAAAAGTGTTTTTGTGAAAAATTATGACAAGTCAAAAATTTGGAAAATTTTGTCACTTTGGAATTTTTCAACATGCAAAATTTTGAGATTTCATAAAACATGCTACTGGCCTCAGAACTGTACAAAAGTGGTGTGGTAAGTCAGTTTGGGATGTGCTTTCCACCTATATACACACTCAAAAAGGTCCTATGTCGTAAGGTTCGGCTAGGAAGTACTAGGGTTTTTTCCCAGCAAAACGAGTAGGGTTTTTTTCCCACACCACTATATAATATTCTAAGCTCTCAATGTCATTTCAGTTTTGACATTTTATATACCAACCTTCGAGCGCTATCAAGTCCCAGACTTTGATGATTCCGCCCAGCGAGCCTGCTGCCACGGTTTCTTCTTTGGCACCGAACTTGACCGACTGAACGGGAGACGAGTGGCCGGTCAGCGTCTGAAATAAATATCAACTTATATAATATATAGATAAAAATATATAGACATATATAATACACACATACACGAGGACGAGGGGCGGTTAAGAAACCTCCCCCCCTGTCGCAGACTTAGCGAGATTTGTACCTGTACTTACAAAATTCTGTACTGAAAGCCATAGTTTAGTTATAACCAAGTGATTTGTTTTGTAATAAAACTCATGAAGACTAGAATTGTCAAATTTTTCCACACCCCCCAAATCGAGGGCCCGGGGGGAGGGACCCAAAAATGTGGGCAAAATTTAGTAAAAAAACACTTTTTTGGAAAAATTTTACAAAATTTTGCAAAATTTAAAGTAATTTTAGTCGATCAGGGAGAGAGGGGAGGTCCCCAAAATTTGGCCAGGGAGGGCCTCCCTTTCTCCCGTAAAATCGTGTGGAAAGTAAAATACTTTTTTGATTAGTAAGAAGTATTGTATATAGTTCTAGGAAAGACGGAAGCCGACTTACAACCACATGCTTGCTGGAGCGGAGGGTGAACAGGCTTATGTTTCGATTGCTGCATCCTGTGACCAACACCTGCAGGGATTTCTTGCCGATATCCACACAATTCACCTCACTCTCGGAGTTAAACTCTACTGAAACATTCAAACACACAATTCTGAAAATAAATATATACTATTAAATTTACGTAATACTCATCAAAAATATAGTATATAACT
>JASANF010007782.1:0-14582 GCA_030248245.1 Trissonchulus sp. WLG1_4
CAAGTTTCATTAAAATTGATGCAGCATACAATTATCTCGCAGTAAAGCATAAGACATCGTTCTTTACATATTTCAAAAATATATGCTAAGGCAAGTATTTGCGCCAAGTTTCATTAAAATTGATGCAGCATACAATTATCAGTGCGGTCGCAAAGTCGGAAAAATGACGTTTTGAAAAAATATGCACATTCAATAATTTCGCCACAATTATCAAACTGGTTGTCTGATTTGTTTACACAAACTAAAAGGACATATGTTGTAGTTTATGCACACAAAATTTAGTGCAAATTGCTGGAGTGGTTGCAGAGTAATACTTGTTTGAACTCTGAAACTGTGCAGAAACTATGAAGTACTCACAGCAATAATGATAAATTGTAAAAAAATTAGCCGCTTATTTTAAAATTGAAAGCAAAACGTAGTACCTTCATTTTTTATTCGTGGCAAAAAATCGACACGCTACGTGCACTTCACAAGCTGGCCAATCTGATATCTAACTTGATTTTTGCACTTTTATGTCCCTACTGTGTGATGTCTGGCTTACAATTGGTAATTGGTTAAAGATATTGGTAGATATTGGTTTCTGGTGTCTGGCAGTAAATATTTGACATCATGCAGCGCTGTGCTAGTTGCTCAGTGAACGTACTATTTCAAAGCAAAAAGCTCTCTTTTTGCAACCTATAAGCAAAACTGCTTTGGCGACACTACCGCCTTAAATGTTCAACGACTTAATATGGAATTGTTAGTGAAATAAATAACCAATTCGCACAAGAAGTCTGTAGCGGAAAAATAATAAAAACTAGACAAGAAACATGCCCTGCGGAGGAAAAAGGCATAATAGGACAAAATAAATAAGCAACTTTCGGTACATAAAATAGTTTTAAGTATTTATGGTAAACAGTTTTTTCTAGGTAGATCCTACAAGGAATTTTCAGACGATCATTGAAATAAAGAGTTGATGGTACAGCCGTGGTGCCCGCTATAATAGGGCGCAGCAAAGCGGTCCACTTATCGCAACCAATAAACTCTAGTTTTCAGACTTTTAGCAGCTTACTTTTTTATTTCAATGATCGTCTGAAAATTCCTTGTAGGATCTACCTAGAAAAAACTGTTTACCATAAATACTTAAAACTATTTTATGTACCGAAAATTGCTTATTTATTTTGTCCTATTATGCCTTTTTCCTTCGCAGGGCATTTTTCTTGTCTAGTATAATATATGTTTATTCTGTTTAATCATTTGATTTCCCTTTTTTCAGTGCATACGTACTCAAGTTTGATCCACTAAACATTCCTTGTTTGCATTCTATTTATATTTATTTATTTTTACATTTGTTTACATTTTATTTTTACTATTTTATTTGGAAATGCTTTGCTTACATTTCTTTAGCCAGAAATTGGTCTATTTTTTACCTGCAAAGCCGGCAGGGTCCAATTATACGCAATCTGGCACCTAACGGATATAACGATATTTTTTGCGTACGTGTGTTCCAAAAACAAAAATACCAACTTAAACGCATGATTGTGTGTATTCAAAGCACTATCTCAACTTTATCTTACAGAGTTAGGATACAAACTACATACATACCTGCTGTGTTGTATAACAACAGGATACAGTAATGCAGCTAAAAGTTTATATAAATTCAACAGTTGATTTTGCTCGAAGACTTTTTAGACTGATCTGCATGACGTTTTGTTTAGCTAACTCAGCCGTAAACTTTAGAACATGATCACTTTTGACACTAAATCAGATTGATTTTGCATCCGTTCGAGATTGCTGTAAATCATGTTCTATTTGAAGCTACGTTAATTCAGGTTTACATATACATAATAGATACGTATAACTTATAATAAGCTGATTCTCTATCCCTTAGTCGGGCCAATATTATTGGTTTCACGAACTATATATACATATAATTCATATTTTCTTCGTGAAATTGAAGTTTACTCTAGAAGCTATTGCATCTGCTAACTGTCTAGTCCTGCAATTGATAGCTCAAATATTCTGATCCCATGATTGCAAGTGTAATGTAACCACAACTTAACCAAAAACACACTAAATTGACAGCTTTATATCCAACCTACAGTGTTTGTGTTTACATTTATTAATTACCATTGAACCTATTGCAAAGATACTTTGCGATGAAGTCGAACTTTTTTGTACGTTTTTACTATTATGCCATAATCTCGTACTAAAACACTAAGAGCTGTGTGTCAAAAATTACCGCGTACATCCTGCTTTTATATTTAAATAGCGGGTTACACTTTTCCATGTATGATCAACTTAAGATATTTGGTTCCACAGTTTTGGTTGTTCTAGTTGGATCGATGTGACTATATTCATTTAAGCACTTTAGCAATAGCAACAGGCACGACTTTCAGGAAGGAATTTTTGTATGCAATCTTTTCAGGTACATATTAATTGTGTCAAGATTCTCTGCATCAGAATTCACTATTTATAGAAAGTCACGTTATGGCTGTTACATTGCTGGAAAGAATTCAAAAGGAAAATTTATCTACGGAAATTTTAAGAAAACGTGCTATAACTTTTTCCGCTTTTATTGCTATTTATATCGCGATCAAGAGAATAACTACTTTTTCAATCCATTAGTTTTTTGTAACTTGTGAATCTTGTTGGAAAATTAGCCACAAAAAAGTGTCAAAATTTTCTTTATTACAAGTCTAGTGCGTCTAGTTTAGACTAGGTTGACCAGATGCACAGCATGAAGTCATTTAATATTGATACAAACTTATCCATGTGAATTTTTGTGAAGTGACTTCATTTTACGCAATATTGCAAAAAGGTTTTTAAAAAAATTTGATGCACTACTAGCATCGTATTCACAAGTTCAATGTTTACATTGAGCAAGGACACGTGTAATTGCTCAATGTAAACATTGAACTTGTGAGTAGGATGCTAGTAGTGCATCAAATCTTTTTCAAAGTAATTGTAATGGACTGATATTATCTTTAAAGCGTCGATAACGCGCAAAACTAACGTTAATTGAAAATTTTTTAAAAATTAAAAATCCGTGCAATGGCAAAATTTTGTTGCGCATCTGGTGGTGCAAAAAGCAACTTTCTAACATTTTCCGTTCCAAAGGGATGATCGTTATTATGTTTTTCATGAAAATAAGGATAGTATAATACATTTAACTATACTCACATGTTGCTTTGCTTTTGCAGTTTTTGCTGAAACCTTTGAATGTTGAACAAGACAAGCAGTTAAAAGAATAAGAATAAATTCTTTTATGGGAACGTGAATTGTTTAGTTTTAACAAAACCGTTCGAAGCACAGTCACAGTATAAATTTATATTTTTCAACCTTCTATATATTTATCCCTAACGTTAAGTTTTTACTGTATTATCTTACTGTTATCATATGCATTTGTTCTTGCAGGTCTAATTGTGGAAGCTTATGTGTGCATACTGCATACCAATGGTTTGCAATACAGTACTGACGAAAATTATTTGCTGCATTTGCATGAGTCAAAGCATATAGTTATGAAACAGAATATGTAGCAAGTAATTTTGGTTGGTACTGTGGTACTATGTGGCGACACGACTCTATTATCAGACTCCATATTCCAAGATAAATTTGCTAACAAACAAATTGTAGAATTTCGCTCAGTCAGAGACAGGCTTCCACTCAAGCGAGATGTTTTTGTAGCACAACCACTTGAACAAATATGTGATCAAGATAATGCCTGAATTGGCAATAATAACTGAAACTTTTATCAATACTTGCAAAAAAGTACGTTTTTCCTACTGATAAGCCGCAAACTGACCTTTCGATTCTGGGGAGTCGTAACTTTAACCAAACGTACTTCAGTTAACTCTGACATAATCATGACAATTACATTACTTTTATTTCATTCATTAAAAACGCATGTATTTGTTTTAGTTTTGATAAGCAGCTAAAACCAAAATACCTAATATGCCGTCGGGTTGATTGTTTTTTATGAGTGCATGTTACGAGTAGGCTATGTATTTACTGTCAAGCAAACAATTAAAACTTTCGCGTCTGTAAGCAGCAGTTTACTACAGCTGTATATACTTACTTACCTGCTTTTTTCTACTTTAATTTCAGGATATGAAGGCTCTCTCAAAGTATACTCCGTTTCAGTTGATCGAAACCATAAATTCTGGCAATAGCTCCAGCGAACCTCCTGAAGGAAACATTTATGCATTTTTTCTGGGAATTTTCCCAGTTATTACTGTCCTTGGTAATTTGCTGGTTATTGTTAGCGTTATTTCCGTGAAGAATTTACATTCATCAATCAATTATCACGTGTTTGGACTAGCAGTCGCCGATTTGCTGGTCGGACTAACCGTAATGCCCTTTGCTATTTATCTGGAGGTTGGTACTCAGTCATCTGTCATGGGGTTCTAGAGCGGTTTGTCGGGGATTTTTCGAAAATTTACTAGCATTGTCTCGACATTTGGAGAACTCACAAAACTTTCAACGCATTTTCAAGCATTTTACAGCCGTTTCTGGTGTAGATTGTCAGTTTCAGAGCAACTTTTCTCTGAGCATCTATGGAGGGTGGCTCGTTGCAATGGGTCAAATCTGGGAGGGGGTTGTCCCGAAATCTCAAATCTCCTGAATGAGAAATCTAGAGCGGCTTACCCTTTCGCACACCGTGTCGGACAACAAGCATGCTATTGTCATATTGTACCTATAGCGATAATGACAGGGCTAGTTCGATGTAGTTTTAATGAATAAATTTCAATCAAGCTAGTTTTTTTGCTCTTTTCATTTCTTCGTAAATCTCTCTGAATAGGTAGTACCTGTCTAATCTGGCACAGCAAAAGCTCACCCTATAATGCTGTATTATGCACTTAGTGTGCTTTGCTAAAACTGGGTAGTGGGTACAGTATATCACAGTTATGGAACTGGGTTCTGATAAAAACCGCATGTAGGTAAACATACAGGATTCTGGCTGAAGCCTTCTTTCTTTTTTACAAAGTTTTTTCAAATGTTAGTGGCCCCGTCCCATGTCCATCACTGCTCTCAAAATGTTCAGATGTTGTGATATTTTAGTACAATCATGGCAACTGGTACCTCAGCCCAACCCTGTGCGATATCTATTGCTTCAACGACGTTAGCTGCAGCACTGCGTCAATATTTCTCCTCGCTGTCATCAGTTTTGATCGGTAAAATACAAAACTACATACATCGAGCATAAAAAATTGACGAAACTTAAATTGGTTTGAGCTTGCAAGGTTAACCCCAAGTTTCTGTCAATGAGTACCGCACAATCGTTATAATTACAAAGGTTGTACTTCGGTGTTTCGATCACGACAACAGTAATGGCTTAAAGTACGAAAAAGACAAAACGTTTCAGCTGACAATGTGCGTTACTTAATGCACTACAACTTAAGCTTAAAAAACGCTCGAAATCTTACATTCTAGCTTAGATCATGTGTCATTTTAGACTAAGTCTATTCCCATGAATTGATTTTGTACTTTTACTTTCAACCCATTATGTTGGTAAGTATACATGTATGTCTTTGTTTTATTTCCTTCCTATTATTTTACTTTTTTAGCTATCGGGCGGCCACAAGTCCATTTGAGTACGCCACCGCCAGTTCCAAAACAATACCTCGAGTGATCGGCACCATAATAGCTGCATGGATTTTATCGCTTTGTATAGCCAGTCCAGTATTATTGGGTCTAAACGATGTACCCGAACGCTATAATATGACCGAATGTCGATTTTTTGACGCGGACTTCAGTCTATATTCCTCGATTGGGTCATTTTACGTTCCATGTATTGTCATGCTTGCACTATATTACCAAGTGTACAAAGTCCTCCGCGAAAGAGAAAAAGCAAATAAACGTCGAACTATGATGTGGATGCTTTTTAATCAAGCGGTCGTCCACAATATGGTACCCACGGCAACTATCATAAAATCTCCGACGGATTCTAGTTCGCCTCCAGAGTGCAGATCCCCTCAAAAACTCAAGGGCTATGCTCCACCTATTAAAGGTTAATAAAACTGGATGGCTGTAAAGTGTAAATGAGCTAAATTATTTGTCTATTTGTTTGTCTGTTCTCGACTTGTTTAGCTGACAGCTACAGATGCTTACTCGTGTTTATAACCTTAGTTAATGGAATAGCAAACATGAATTCGCTTACATGTAATTGCCTGATTTCATGCGCACCAATGCATGATGCAAGCAAAATAAAGATTTTAACATTTAACGTTCACGTTTAAAACCATTCACTTTGGATGAAGGCTAGTCTTTTATACTACCACGTATGTACTACCGTTATTTTAATAATGGAATTTATTTTTAATATTAATATTAATATAAATACAATTCGTAAAATATTTTTAATTTAATATTAATATAAATAAAGTTTGCAATTTATTTTTAATTTAATATTAATATAAATGCGATTCCAGAAATATTTTTAATTTAATATTAATATAAATAAAATTCTCAATTTATTTTTAATTTAATATTAATATAAATACGAAAATTTTCGATTTTTAATATTAATATTAATTTTAATATTAATATTTCCAAAATTATTGGTTTTAGGTAGTGCAAAAAACACAGACATTGCAAGCAAATGCAATAATGTGCACCCTCGTCATAAACAGTATACTTCAGTGACGCTATAACGTTCTCGAGGCACTCTCTTCACCTTTACGATTCAACCTTCTTTAATCCTTCGCCCTTTTGTCGCTCAAGACTATCACCAAGAGTAGAGTGAGACACTCTCCAGCCTGCCTGTGTTCTAGCACAGGCAGACGCGCTGGTCGTTTTCAGGCTACATGTTGACATTCTATGCAACATGTGACTGACCAATCAGCGCGTAGATTCCCTGCGTAACACACTTTAGTATATAATCGCTGATGCGTTGATAAGCATTAAGATAGGGATAAAAGCTTAATAACTCATTATTTATTCATAGTCTGCTTGCAAAAACATTAAAAAAGGTTTGCAAATACCTCTAGGGATATTTTGGCAAACTTTCAGCGAAATTGATTGAGAAACTTTTGAGATATAAACTTTTCTGAATTTCTTTAAAGTTTCTCAATCAATTTCGCTGAAAGTTTGCCTAAATATCCCCAAAGGTATTTGCAAACCTTTTTCAATGTTTTTACAAGCAGACTATGAATAAATAATGAATTATTAACCTTTATTCCTATCCCGTTTTATGATTGGAGCACGTGCACAGGCGTCTGCCAATCAGAGAATAGAAACTCGCTTCTGATTGGCCAGTCACATGTTGCATAGAATGTCAACATGTAGCCTGAAAACGACCAGCGCATCTGCCTGTGCTAGAACACAGGCAGGTTGGAGAGTGTCTCACTCTTCTTCTATATAGAGTGAGACGCTATTATGTACTCTTGCTATCACAGTTCCACCACATTTTCTGTGTCACTTTACAGGTGCGATGTCTTTGTGGTTCCTGCGTTTTTGTCGTTCTGTCATTATTTGTCCTTGTCCGAGGGCAAGTTTGGCACCCCAAGTAATAAATACTCAATCTAGTCCACAAAACTTGGCTAGTTTACTCTAGTCAACTATCTAAAAATCACAGGGTTCTTTCTGGAAGTTCACTTCTTTGTGTTACGTATCCCAGTACTGGACCAACTGCCACATATGGACAGCTCCTTAGGGCAACGACATTCGACAAGGTTAGTAACTCATGCACACACTCTAACGAAACTTAAAAGCAAGGAACATTGATCCACAAAGTTGCAGGGGTCTGGGGGCAGTAGCCATGTACACAAGGACATGTGGTACATAGTATGCACGTTATATTTATGTAACACTATTTTGTCCCAGTGTTACTGAATATTTCCTTTGTAATTTTCTTTTTGTTTTAGTTTCCACGACAGATGGTGTGTTGGCGGACGATTCAACAGAAACCGTTTATACCTGGAATAGCAACGAAGCTGAGGAAGTCTGTTCTCATACAGGCTTACCTCTTCAAAAAGCTTGTAAGCCGGGAAATTCTTTAAACTTTATCCTGTTTTTTTAACTTGCACGAATTCCTCTACAGGAAATAAAGAGACAGAGCTTTACTCCTATGAACCATTGTGTGAATAACGATAACGATATATACACCGTGGCCTAGGTACATATCCGATGTGACTAGGTAGGTCACTGATACAATTCATTTACGGCATATTCTATGTCTTAGCAATCATTGCTAAAAACCCCCAGAAAGAGATAAATTAAATTTTTTAAGGTGTATTTTTAACGTCCTGAGGTTATCGTTATACAGAAACCAATGGTACCAAAAGTATGAAAGTCACTTCAGTAAATTTCGAACTTCGGGACTGGGTGAGATGAACGGCAAACCCAAAAAATCAATGTTATTTTGTACTTATGCTCGTACTTGTGTTCGATTACGGTTCATTCACAAGTCACAGCCAGTCGAACCCACTCCCACATATATGTATTTGATTGTTT
Source organism: Trissonchulus sp. WLG1_4 (assembly GCA_030248245.1). NCBI lineage: Eukaryota > Metazoa > Nematoda > Enoplea > Enoplida > Ironidae > Trissonchulus > Trissonchulus sp. WLG1_4. The sequence continues at coordinate 8,434 of JASANF010007782.1, forward strand.
ATAGCATCACTACCTTCCGTACCAGAAGAAAACCTGTTAGCTACATCGGCTGCAGATGCGTCAATCATTAACAATACTCCGCCCGCGCCGCCAAGTCATAAAAAAAGTGTCGAGTCACTCAACAGCGTCTCACCGAAGCCTAAACGACGAGATCCATGCAAAGGCAGCAAAGATTTGGCTTCAGAATCTCCCCAGGTCGACCGGAGGCGATTCTCAAAAGCCAGTAACGCCGTGCAGAAATATTTTCGACGCGCCTGCACCGCCCGTTACATCAAAAACAAACTTGTATCAAAGTATAAACAAAAAGAACAACGCGCCACCAAAACCTTAGCTGTTGTTATGAGTAAGTGAGCTCACTGGGAACTAAATATCTAATACCAAGAGTACTATACTGATACAGCAAGTATAATTAAAGATTTGAGTCAGTCTGATTAAAGGATGGATGTGTTCTATTTAGGAATCTACTCATGTACTGCTGTACTGCTTTTTTGTAAAATTTTAACACAAAATTCAACCCAAATTCCAAAAAAAATTATTCAAATTAAAAATGCAGTGAAGTTTAAAGCAGAAAGTTTGTCGCCGTCTCACTTTAAACAAACTGGATGCAGAGAAAAAGGGACGCTAACGATCGAATCATATACACTGTATATACTTACGTACGTCCGTTTAGCCGAAAAAATTGCAAAATAATCACGCCCAAATTCAATCTTCTAGTACACCGTTAGTTTTCTCCAAACTCTGCCAGGGTGCCAACTGAACGGACGCACGGTGTGAGCAAGAATCGACCACAATGATTTTCCTTGATTCCAGGTGCATTTCTGATCTGTTGGCTGCCCTTCTTTATCTCCAACAGCATCAACGCTCTCTGCTTAAAGACAAACAAAGACAGTTGCTTAGTGGACTTTACCATCTTTATTTTTACTACTTGGCTGGGCTACATGAACAGTTTTCTGAATCCCATCATCTACGCCATTTGTTCGTCTGATTTCCGTGCAGCATATTATACTATTCTTTGCGAATGCAGCCAGAAACAACGAAGACCCAGCAACAATCTTATTCCTGATCGAAAAGACACCGCTGATGTTTGACTTTACTAGAGTAAACCAGGCTAACTACTCACTTCTCAACCAGACCACCAAACTACTAACTGTGACCGTAACAACGAAATTTGCTATGACCATATGTGGGCAGGTGGCGAATTCTGCGGGAGATGAGCCACTGGGGGGGGGAAACATTGAGGGGGGGGTGAAGCACCTGTCTCGGGGGGGAGGAAGGGTGAGGATGCCATCTGGGGAGGGGGGTGAAACCCAACCCACCCTCCCCCCACGCCCACGTATGGCTATAAGTTATGACTGTATTTAGTTTAGTTGACTGTATTTAAACAACAACAACAAAATAATTTTGAATTGTTTAAGAGTACCTCGACCGATTCGTGCTTCAAATTAAATGTTGCATAAATGTGTCAATATCAAGTTTGTTTTTTGTTTGTCAACGTATCCATTTTTCCTGTTGGGCCACAGCCCAACAGGTCTATAATTTTGATTTTGGTATCTTAACACACTGCTAGCGTTAAAGTGTCAATGTGCGGAGTGTGTTTTACACGTCATTTATCTCATCTTTGCATCTGTCACAACGACAATGCCTTGTAATTCAATGATTTGCTGCTTTCGTGGTTGTTCAGAAGGTAAAGCGAAAATGCAAAAACTTCGACAAAAAGTAATCCACTAGGAATCGATGATCTCCCCTCACGGTTACGGACCAACCAAACTCACCACTCGGCTACAGAGATCCGTGAATACCTGATGCTTCACAGTAATAGGTAATCATAGGCAATTCAATTTGAAATCGACAGTACAGTATTGTTACCTGCTTCCAAAGTAAAGCAACAGCTACAGATTACAGAGAAACTTAAATTTACGAATGTAATTTCATCAGTAAACATGGAAGTTCAATATGATTAATCTTCATTTAATAACTTCATAGCCTTCCAAGTTCCTATTGCCCTGAGATTTTGCAGTTTATTTGGCTGCAAAAGGAGACGCTTATTTTGGGTACTATGTACACTACATGAGAGGGTAATCGCTGGCCCAACAGATTTACGGTGGCCTCTGGCCAATGTACTTAAAAATAAATGCTTGATGCTTACTGAATACTTTTGCCGAAAACTTAGCTTGTTTACACAGCCTTCTGATAAACCGCATTACTCTGTCCAGAAACTCAGACTAATTTTCATGTGATCAACTTCTTTCGTTACTGTAGAGTAAACATGGTTCTTTCATCCCACTTTTTCGTTCAGTTTACTTAACTAAAATGAAGTGTCTGCTCTAATGAAATGACATCAGACATGTAGGTGGGTGAATCCTCCCCAAAATTTGGTCCCAGCAGAGCGAGGCTGATCTCTCCGGAGGAAAGAAGAGAGGGAGTGTCCCGGCGTAGGCAGAATTTTCTTGAGGACCGTTTCTACAATCAGATTCTGAAAATTTCAGCCAAAACTAGGTGTTTTTTAAATTTAAGCGTCTTTTACCAAAAATTGGCCAACAGTGCCACAATCGCTGCTGTTTTGCTTCAAAAATGTCAAAATTCGGGTGGGGGGGCAGGTCGAACTTCTAAGTAACTAAGGGGATGGGGTCCCGCCCAAGAGTGGATGGGTGCCCAAAATGTTGTAATGCTACATGTCTGGTAACATAATGAAAAAATCTATAAAACACATGAAGACAGGGGAATGGTATTTATTAAGATCGAGATTATTACAAACATACATTTTGTACAATCACAGCTCTTCAGATTTTTTAGAAATTTGATCAATCATTATTATTTGACAACTCAAACAAACTTATAATTTTAATTTAGAAAAAATATTATTTGTACCCGCCAAAGTACTTCCATTTACCTCCCTCATTAATATTAGAAAGTACTTGCAAATTCCTCCCTAGTGACCATACATGGGCGTGGGGGGGATTAGGGGGGGATTGCTCCCCCCCAACCCGATCTCGCTCCCCCCCAGACAGGTCCGCTCCCCCCCTCCCAGATGTTTTGAAGGTAGCTCACGGGAGCAAAAATTGGTGGCTCACGAAGCAAAACCGGCTGGAAAAGTTGCTCCGCAACCCCCCCCGTCGAATGCTCCCCCCCCAGACTTCCTCAGCTGCACATGTGTGCTAGTGACCTTTGTGTGACCTTTGTTAGTCTGTACTCAATTGATGTATGTACACGGCTACCTACGTGTCGGCACGATATTGTTAAAAATACAATAAAAGGAATGAAACTGAAATATCAAGGAATGAGACTCAAATGTCATTACCAACGAAAACTTTAATTACTCGAATTATTCTCAGTTTAAACCACAGGTAAAAAATCATAGTGTTACTATGCCCCCTGTTTTTGCGTAATGTAACCTAAGAGAACGAGTTCTGCTTTAAAGTTTTGAATAAGTATATGTGAAGATAATGTCAATAAATTTACTCTCAGGTTATTAGTAAGGTACTATTTTTATTAATACTAAAATAGTCAGTTAAGGGGGCTACCAAAGTCAAGAATGCAGGTAAGTTACGTGCAAATTTAAAGCGAATCGGAGAACCGGAAATTATCACTTATACTCCCCCCTTAAGTTCACCAAGTGTGAGTGTGTGTGTTGGTCTGTATGCATGTGTCACAAGCTAGCCGTATTCACATTACAGTAAAGGTCACTAGGGAGGAATTTGCAAGTACTATGAAATATTCGTGAGGGAGGTAAATAGAAGTAATTTGGCAGGCACAAAAAATTAGTATCCTTTAATTTAATTATATTTAATTCATGTAAATTACCTAGAGGCAAATAAATAAACAAACTATGTTTCAAGAGTACCTTATCCGAATTAGTTCGTTTTTTAATACATAAAGCTACATTATTATATACTAATGAAAACAATCTACAGAAAATTTAGGAAATAACGACATAAAAAAACCACGTATATAAGTCTCGCAAAGTTTAAACATAAAGCCAGAATCACGCTCTGCTAACACAGACTGACAAACAAAACCTTGAAATGGCAAGCACAAAGAATCTTGCTGTTGGTCCGGTTCACACAGACTTACTTTTCACTTACGGGCCTTAAGGTGGTAGCTCCATAATCGCAGTGACCCTTTTTTCTGACAAATATATACCCTATGAGTAAAGAGACTATGATTTTCTTAAACTACACCAAAAAACACCCAGAGAATTTTTATTTGGTGTAAAATACCATGATTAAGACTAGCTACCACATTGGCTTACTGAACTGTAAGCCAATGGAGTAGCTAGTCTTAACTTGGGATGTCATTGGTGATCAAAACGTGATAGTGGGCAGTTTTGAGTGTTGTTTTAAAAAATTGTAGCCATTCTATTCCTGCTTTACTGGTAGTTCTGAAAAATGGCTTTGAAAATAGCCTCATGTGAAAAAACTGCGATTATGGAACTACCACCTTAAGTGAAAATTTTGGTTCATACAGAACGTACTTTTTACTTCTTACTTTTTACTTTTGACCTTAAGTAAAAGTAGAAACGCGTTCTACTTTTTACTTTTGCAATCTAGCCAATCTGAATGCTCCAACAAAAGCTCTGCCTATCCAGCTTCATTCGAATTGGAAAGATTTGAAGTTTTACATACAACTGCGCCAACGCCAGTCAAAAAAGCTACTTTCGCTTACATAAAAAGCCACTTTTGCTAAAATGTTAGAAGAGAAAAGTACTGGGTGAAAAGGAAAAAGTAAACAGTAAGTCTATGTGAACCAGGCCTTACGATGCCTAAGTTTCCCCAGTCTACTGTTCGAACGTCATCGTATGCAATTGGCATCATTACATTACTTTTCTTCTATTACTGGTTTCGGTTATTAACGATTTCCAAACGTTCCAAACAATACAAAGTACACGCATGCTGAAAAAAGTACAAAGAAAATATGCTACAAAGGACGAACCTAATAAAAATACCAAGATAATATTATGACTAATGACTAGCACAAACTAGACGTTTGAAAATAAACACACAAGTTTAATGTTATGTACAAGCTATCACGCAATAAACCCAAACCGAGGCTGGCTCGCCATAAATAAATTTACAATACGAAAAAATACAACCACATATGATACAAAAAACTACAACTGTCTTGCGTTTATGTACATTTGAAATTTCAGTTGATACTAGTAATTTTTATATCGTATTTAATTCAAACCTCAATTTTCAAGAATTTCTACGTTATACATCAGTAGCTAAAAAATAATTTGTCCAAAATAAGGGGAATATTCCATGATTCCATAATAATATTCCGAAAGGGCCAAAGAAAGCTAAGAAGAAAGAAGACTGCTTACTAGCACATAAGTGCCTAGTTAGTTAAAGCTCTAATGACATAGAGTATCTTTAGATTACTATTGAACAAAATTAGAATTTAAGCCGTGTTACTGCTATGACAACAGAAATAGCAAAGTTAATGTACGGAATGCACAAAAAGCTACCGTTTCCTAAACACCAACACATCGAAATCAGAACTAATTTCGATACAGCCAAAGTTTTTTTTACTATAACACAATGATTGAATTGAATATTCAGGCTAAACAATGTTAATGAATTGTCACTGTTGGTTGTAAATTACTTCGCTTCGATTAAAATAGAGCAGTTAGGTATTTTCTTAAATAAACTACACAATAATATAATTAATTACTAGCATCATATGAGATCAATGCACAGATGCAAAAAATACAATTAAAAGCAGCTAATCATATTACGCATAAAAAACCACCTAAGAAATATAAAGATCTACATTTAAAACGGCTTCGACAATCAACAACATTTGCAAAAACACTTGTAAGCGGAAGGATAGAGTATTCAGGAAACTCCTTAAATCGAGGCTCTAGAGGCAGAATGAGGGTCCCAAAAACCTGAGCAAAAGTGGATAAAACTGGAACTTTTTCACAATTTAGGGACTTATTCGATAAGGGAATAATGGTCCGGTCCCCTGAAAAATTGACTGGTGAGGACCTGCCAACATTTTAACCCCGTTACATGCGTATTTGCAATAGTTCACGACAATCCCAATAAAGACGCTAAGAAAGGGTACGCCATTCGCTAAGTTTTAACTAATATGCGGGGTTACTATTAGAGAATTAAATTAATCAAAACATACAGCATGAATCACAATCA
>JASANF010007783.1:0-13685 GCA_030248245.1 Trissonchulus sp. WLG1_4
ATTCTTTCGAAGCAATACATTTAATGTCGTTACTTCGTTCAGTTACGTCGTGCTGCTTTTAAAGGAGCATGTCGCGAAAGCAGTTTTGCTCATAGGTTGCAAAAAGAGATCTTTTTGCTTTGAACTTGTACGTTCACTGAGAAACTAGTCCAATGCTATACTGTGTTAAATAAGTACTGCGAGACACTAGACTACCAATATCTACCAATATCTTGAACCAATCACCGATTGTAAGCCAGACATCACACAATTGTTTTGAGTTGTGACACCTGTTCTCAATCTCAGTATGTAATTTGAGGTCACGCTTCACTTTACGTTTATCACCCCCTTTCGTTAATTCATTCCCCCTTGCAATTTATTGCCATTGTAATCGAACTGGCGCAGGAACAGACCACCCAGCGCAGGAATGGACCACATAGCGCAGGAATGGTACTAGCGCAGGAATGGGAAACTAAATTGGTTGAAAAACTTGACGGGCGCAGGAATGGGACAACACACTCAGCGGTAGGCGAAAATGTAAAAGTCAAACAAAAGAATGGTGCACTAGGAATCGACGCAACAACCTCATGGTTAGAAACCTAACACACTAACCACTCAACCACACGGATTCCTGAATCTTTATGCTTTTACATCAAGTAAAACTTAATCACAGTACAGTTGTGCCTGCTTCAAATGTGATACAAAAACAGACCAAGTTAAAACGGAAATTTATTTAGTAAAAATGGCTGCAGAGTACATTGATTTAACTTTTTGACTGAGATTCCGCAGTTTTTGTGGCTGCAAAAATTACGCTTTTTATAAAAACTGAATTAGGTAAGTGTATATTAACTGGCCCAACAGGTTTACGATGGCCTGTGGCCAATGTACTTGCAAGTGTATGCTTTATACTTACTGAAAAGTTTGCCGCAGATTGGGCTTGTTACTATTGCTTTTTTACAAAAGTTGTTCAGAATCAACAGAGATTTCGTTTGATTCACACATTACACGATTGACGATAAAACAATAATTGATCAAAAACCTTTGTTTAAACCATTTTAAACCATTTTGTAGGCGATTAAATAGCTGCGTGTTACGTCCGTTCAGCCACCAAAATTTCGAGACAAACTACGCCACTAATAAATGTAGGTATAAGATCAACTGGTGGCGTAATTTTTCGTACATTTGCCGGCTGAACGGACATATGACTGTAAGTATAAATCGACCCTTAGACCTAACCTAACTGACTTTATTTTTAGGACCTGGCTATGGGTCTGCCGGTATAATGGGTCCAGGCGGAGGACCCGGAGGTAAGCAATCATACTGATAACTCAAACAGCCGCCGGTTCCTCAACCTGACAAGTCTTTCAATAGGCTATTTCAGGTTTAAGTGCAAAATCAGGGGACTCATTCATAATGATGAACTCGTCATTAATTATATGATTATATGATAATCAATTAGTCATTCATATATGATGAATTCGTAAACGAATCGCCTGATTTCGCACTTACAATCGTTACAATAATTGTAAGACTTGTAAAGTTGAGCAGCAGGCCCCTGGTTGCCCTTAAAAAACTACAGGTCTTTTCATAAGTTATATTAACTGGATTAACTTCAGTCACTCTACATGGAAATGATGAATTTATAAACTTTGTAGGAACGACCAAACAGTTTTACTTTCAATATATTATGAATCAATTCTATGTCTATGTATATAATGACATTAATCTCTGAATGATGATTTATGAAAAGGCCCTGCCTTGGACTATAAACTTCGGATTACCCAGATTATGTAGATTAACTAATTTCATGACTCAATATCACCTGAACCAGAAATTTCGCACAATAGCTTTTCATTTTTGGTAGATGTCGCGTGTAAGCGTACAGACGTACGATTTTTACCACTCCCAGTTGTAATTTTGCGATAGTGTGCACTTTGTGTAGGTTTATACAGTGGATGGCTTATTTTATCTCATGTTTTTTACACTAAACTAAATGTTTAAAAAAAACTATGCATAACTAAAAATCACCATGTTCGATAAGCAAAATATAACTCATAGAACGTTTTCATAAAACTATATATAATAAATGACACCCATAATTGCAAAATTTTATTTCAATCGATTACTCATATTGACAATTTAATAATATAATTTCCATACAGTTCATGAATTACACAAACAACACGTTCCATTACCAGTTATAATTTTTCACAAGTTCAGTTATTGTTCATATATATTAGCATGAAACACTTTCCACAAGTTTATATACACAAAAAACAAGTACATCAGAACACTAAGGTTTGACCCAAGATTGCTGAACCCTGAGACAAAAACAGGTGGGACGAGTTTTGTGACTATTCGCTCTTGATGTTGTTTTTTTCGTAATGAAATCTCATGTTTCTTTGTGTCGCGGGGTCCAGCATTTTTAGTCATTTTCGTTTAATACTAGAAGACAAATTTACCATCAAATAGCAGACAAATTACCATCAAAAGAATATTCTAAATTTTGAAATGTTTTGTCAATTTCTTCCATCTATAGCCATTTTTCGTAAGCCTTTATTCAAAAAATTTGTAGATAAGATATTAGAATAATAGCAATAAACTGAACTCCGTTCGATATCGATATCAGAAACTAAAGAATATACCTTCGATATGAAACTGTATGTCTCGAAGTCATGCATTTCTCGCATTAATGCAGACATCACACAAATAATAGTATCCAAACATCGTTATATAATAAACTGTATATATTCCTCTGTGTGGGATTCTGTAGCATCTATAGTCGTCATATAGAAGGTGTTTGAGGTCGTCTTCCATATAGTAATTGTAATAAACCATTTAGCATATGACTTGTAATAGACCATTTAGCATTTACGCATTTTGATTGCAAACTTTTGGAAATGAAATAATGAATAAACATATCAATATATCATATCAAATTCAAATCATTCATTGATCTGAATGCTAATTTGTCTGATTTCAGGCGCCCAATTCTTCTGTAGCAATCAACAGTGCCAACAGTGCAGTCCACCCAGCTGTCCGGCGGATATTCAGCTTTGGAACAGTATCCAGGACTGCAGCACAAACTGTCGTGGGGGGCAGGGGCCCAATGGAGGGGGACCAAATCGTGAGTCACTCTGAAATAAACAAAAAAATGGTCATTAGATAAAAAAAGTTTGTAAAAAACTTTACAGAGCAGTAAAAATGAAAAATTGCGTAAACTCAGATAGACGGTATTATTAATAGCAGTGGCGGATCCAGGATGAAATATCGGGCGGCGAAATTTTTTAACATTTTAGTTTTAAGTTTCTTCACACGAAAATTTGGTTGGTCGTATTAAAAACACCTAAAGCAGCGTTGAAATAGTAAGTCACAAAGTTGCAGGAGTCTGGGGGCGGCGGCCCCCAGGAAACAATAATGGAGATTGTTTGATTCTTAGGCCAAATTTGGTCAATTGGAGACGCATTGGGAATTTTTGCATACACTACACGATCATTAAAACAAAAGTGGGAACGTCACATCAAACAGTGTATTACACAAGAAAATACAGTATAATATACACTCGTGTAGTCATGCATAGGCTTTGATGAAAGACAATGACATGGAATAGTGAACCACACAGTTGCAGGGGTCTGGGAGCGGCAAATTTTTGGGATTTTTTGATTTTTAGGCCAAATTTGGTCAATTGGAGACGCATCGGCAGGGTTTTTTTTGGTCTGAAAAGTTTAGGCCACTTGGCCTCAGGTCCGAAATTTTTTTAGGCCAATTGACAAAAAGCTTAGGCCAACTCATTTTTGCATTATTGCAAAAATTATTCACAAAAATGAGCATAGTATATTGTACAGAGGTGTAGCCAAAAACAAATTTTGGAGAGAATCGACTTTTAGAATTTTAAAAGTGTTAAAATGCATTTAACAGCAATTTTAACACAAAAAATGACACATTAGAAAAATTCGTTCAAAGAGAATGCTATTTCTGTTACCAGAGCGGCATCTATTTTTGTTACTGGAGCGCTTTTTTGGAACTCAAACCAACAGCTGACTGATTGGCGAGGATCCAGAAGATTTTTTATATTACGGAGTACGGACCCTAAATTCACAAGAAATGACATTTTTTCGACCATAACACAGCTACATACAAACCTGAAACTATACATTACAGTGGCGTACCCAGAAAAAAATTCTGAGGGGAAATGAATTTTTAATTTTTTGCAACGGGTTAAAACGCACTTCTTAGCAATTTTAACACGCCTCACAAACGCACGATTACTAAACCGCACAGTTGCAGGGGTCTGGGGCCGGCACCCCCCCAAAAAAATTGGCGACTTTTTTCCAATTATTAGCCCAAATTTGGTCAACTGGAGACGTATCAGAAATTTTTTCGGACAAAAATTGAAACAAAAGATGTCACATCAGACAGTCTATTACACAGCGAAATGTAGCATAATATAGTCGTGTAGTCAAGCAAATGCAGCATAACGTACTTGTGTATACATGCATAGGCTTTGATGGAAGATAATAACAAGGTATAGTAAGCCACAGAGTCGCAGGGGTCTGGGGGCGGCAGCCCCCAGAAAAAAATTGGGGGAAATTTTTGATTTTCAAGCCAAATTTGGTCAATTGTAGACGTATCGGAAATTTTTTCTGCATCCGCAGCTGAAAAAGTTTAGGCCAGCTGGCCTCAATCGCTGAAAAAATTGAGGCCAATCCAAAAAAATTTAGGCCATGGCCTTAGCTATGGCCTAAAAAAACCCTGCGCATCGGAAATGTTTTTCGGCCGGGCGATAAAAATCAAAGGGGGGACCTATGTGGAAAATTTCGCTTGGGAAAAATTTCGGGGGGGGGGGGGGGTAGTGGGGGGGGGGCACCGCCGCCGCAGTCCCCCCCCCCTGGATCCACCCGTGATTAATAGCACGGTTCATACTCGTCCTTATCCTTTTCTGTGTCGTTTTGTCCCTTTGCAATTTTATAAAAAACTCCCAGGCCAAATGTGACAATTTGTACGAAAATGCTGAGGGCAAGACTACAGCATATGTTGAGAATTAGCAAAAGCGATTTGGCTAATTCTTCACAGTTCACAGCGGCTGACCGAAATTTGTCTTCGTTCCCGACCCCCGTGTTCTTAAGGAACCAGTATGAACTAGGCTTCAGTCCTGTACCCAAAAAAGTTACTAAAAAAATCTCTAAAAATCCAGCGGACGACAGATTCTTCACGATCATCTTATATTCACAAATCAATTTCCTTCACTTCCATAAATATTCTAATTGATATATTATATTTTAGAAGGCTGAGCGCGGTTGTGTATTTTCGCTGTAACCGTGAGGGTAGTCAAAAAATTGATATATTTTCTATATTTTCAGAGGGTTTTGCGTGTCAAAACAACCAGTGCGTAGCCTGTGCCTCCCTGTACGGCCTGTGTGCTCAGCCCACCACGCAGAGTTTCCCAGACTACGCCACTTGTACGCAGCAGTGCGGTCGAGGGGGGCCGGGGCCTGGCGGAATCGGCCAACGTAAGGATTCATTCATACTTGCAGCCGTATGACTATTCAGCCGGAAAACTAATCACGGCACCAGATACACTGCTGGTGGTGTGATCAAAAAATGTTGAACACTGAATGACTGAAAGAAAACAGGTTGCGTGCTGCTAGCAGCTACTCCGTCTACTCTTGACGGTTGAAATCGGTTCTTTTCGTGATGAAATCACATGTTTCGTTTTGTCCTAGTGTGCAAAATGTTTTGGTCAGACTTTAGTAAATTTTGCCTGATGAATGGCCTGATACGGGCTGTAGGTATGAATCGAGTGTACATATATAGGCATGATACATACAATATAAGACGTATATGGAAAAATGCGATTAACAAAGAAAACTAAAAAACATTACAACGTACCGCTTATAGTATATGAACCAACCAGTAAACCACTGCCTGTGATTCATAAAATTATGACGTGAGTAACTTAAAGGCAACTTACATGTATACATATGCATCGAGTATGTATATATACGCTTACACATTTCACAACACAACACTTACACAACACACGCTTACATACCATTTCATTCTAAAAGGACGTTTTAGGCTAAGTCTAACTGGCCATTTCAGAGCAAGACCAGCGCTACTACTGCAGTTTCCAGCAGTGCCGTCAATGTCTGGGCACCCAGTGTCCACAAGACATTGCCTCCTACCAGAACTACCAAGAGTGCACTCAGTTTTGCGGCGGTAGCGGTGGCGTGGGACCCGGACCCGTCCAGCCAGGTAAGGCTCGGTTCGAATCATCACTGCCGGCTCGGCACCTCAAAAGGGCGCTCCGGGAATCAAGGTTTAGGGGCATAACTTTTTTCAAGGGACGAATTTTGGACTTATGTCAACAAGCAAACTCCCCTTAGATTTCTTTTTCCTTGGAAACTTTCGCCTCAAAATTTTTTTATTCAATAGTTTTACGTCGCAACTCCTATAATAATAATCAACAAAAAATACTAACCAATTTATTACAAAATGACGTAACTCTCCCGGTCATGGCCCAAGTGCTATATCCGGCACTTTTCTATCTCCTTAGCCGAAAAACCCGTGCCCACAACCACACCCCTAGTACTTAGAAATCTCGTTATCAGTTAGTTACACAACGATTATGTAACGGTGCGGCTTATCAAAATTCTTCCCGCATCATGTCATGAATATATACGTACATAATATGGCTGAAGATGTGAATTTTTTGAGGTCTGTCACTTCCTTAGTGCAGTTATGGTGTTGGATTTCTAATCTGAAGGCTGGCGGATGGAATCCTAGCTACTGGGTTACACGCAATCTCCTTGAGCAAGAGACTGGGGCCACATTGCTCCTGCCAACCCAGCAGTTGGTTTTTTATGGGGTCGGTAAATGGGTACCACAATTATGTGGGAAGGTATGGGAAGGTAACAGGGTTTGAGAGATATAGTCACTCTTGAAGTGGCACTCCTGACGCTCCAGGGCATTGTAATGACCACCGCACCAGACGGCGGACACGCCAAAGGATAATTCTCAATCCGCGGATTATCTTTACCATTCATTACCTTTAAATACTTAAGGTCAATCTCTCTACGCCTGCGGAGCCAACGGATGCAATCCCTGTCGACCGCAATTCAACGAGTGCCCCATGGACGGCGGTACCTTTACCGACTATAACCAGTGCGCTCAGAGCTGTGGTGCCGGATCCGGACCTTTTCCGGGCGGTCCCAACGGACAGGGACCATACCCCGGGGGTCAGGGCCCGTTTCCCGGCGGTCCCAATCCTAATCCAAACGTCCCGGCGCCAATCGGTCCTGACGGACGACCCTATCAGGTTGCCCCGCAATCGTGTAAGATATAAATACAAAAAAAATGTAAAAAATATAACTAGTCTGATAAAAAATGAATAAAACCAAGACTGTCATATTTCGGAAAAGTCAAACTTATGAAAATGAAGTGTTAGGATTAACTATATAATTAAAAAATAGGTTTTATTCACATATTTTTTATCAGACTTGGTAGAATAAACGAATCTATTTATTCGTTCATGATGAAAAAATGGTTGATGAGTAGAAAATAATTAGAAAGCATGTTTTATATAGAAGTTCAGCTTGCATGTGTCTAAAGGCAAGAGTAGTTGGCAACTTTTTCTTAAAAAATGACTGTAGTACTATTTGTAGTTAGTAGAATAGTTTATCTACACAGATGCGCACAAGTAAAATGCAAAATAAAATGTAAGCTGAAGTCAAATTAGCCACTAATGGTTTATTTATATGGATACCTCTAATTTAAAAAATACTGAAACACTTAAATCTTTGATTAAACCCTCAATAATTTAAGGTCTTTTGAGCCAAAATATATTTCACTACGGCCCTAAACCTTTACCGGGTTAAAGGGTTAATTATAATCGGACTAAACGGATTAAACTTTTAGCGCGCTGCTTTTTAATTGGACTAAACGGACTTAACTATGCACGCTAATGTTAAGCGTGCATGTTAAATTCGTTTAGTCCAGTGGTAGTTTTGGAATGGGGTCAGACTAAAATTAAGCCGCTGACTTATTTCAACTCGTTTAGTCCATTTAACCCGAATCGCCATTCCAAAACCTCGGACTAAAATAAGTCCAGTCCGTTTAGTCCGGTAAAGGAATTGGCCCTAACTTTGTACGCATCTGTATTTGTTTGTTTTATAGACAAGTTAATTAATATAATAGTTTTGCATGATAAAATCTTATAGCAATGGGATTAAACAAATTTGATGAGACTCAAACAATAAATGATATTCGGGCATTTTCGTGAATAAAATTTCCAACTGGTATATAAATCATTACATTTCAAAATTATATAATTATAATGCTCAATCAAAGTTTTACGTTTTAAATCTTTAAAATATCTTAATCACGCCACAAAATCCAATGAAGTCTGTTTAATCCATTTGCCTATTTGCTCAGTATGTAGCCATCAAACCCCAAAGGCTCATCTATAACCCATCCCAGACTAAGACTAAGACTACCCGATCCCGATGGCTACTTTCAGACGGCATCGATCAGTACTATTCCTGTTTCGGTGACCGATCCTGTTATCCGTGTGACCTCCGGCTGGGCCAGTGCACAGCCAGTGGGGCCTATCGAACCCTGGCCAGTTGCGAGGCAGTCTGCCAGCCCCCCCAAACCGGTGGGGGGCCCACGCACCCCTTGCACGGTGGGGCGCTTGAGCGTTACGGTAATGTACCAGGGGGGGTCAAGTTTTTGTGTTAAGATAGGATGACCTTTGACCCTTCATATTTATAGCCAGCTTACATGGATAAAAATGACGATACAATGATCAATGTAAAATTGATTAATGGCCATCGAACACCAATCCAATGCTGTCCCGTCCAGTAGATAACCGAAATTAACAGACCTAAAAGATACCACCAAAGATCTATGTACATAGATGGGATTTGAACCACACTTCTCTGTGTCTGCTAGATGCTTTACAAAAGTCATAGTTGTTCCCTTGTGAAGTAAGATAGGGCCGTCAGAGCACTCAAAAGGATTTACGACTGCTTAGCATTGGCCCTGTCGCTCAAATGGTTAGAGCACTCCTCTGCAGATTCAGAGATGGAAGATTCGAATCCCCCCTAGGTCCTACCGATGCTGATGCTATTTTTCTTTCAGTTAGTACGAATCCCTCTCCCTTTCTGGACACAATGCCATTTATGTGCCAAACAAAGTATATACCTACTTTATAGACATAGAAACACGTAGCTTATGCTACAACAGGACGTCACTGCTACGGCACACCTCGATTCAAGAGCACCCAATTATGTACTTTATATACCTACTTTATAGACATAGAAACACGTAGCTTATGCTACAACAGGACGTCACTGCTACGGCACACCTACATTCAAGAGCACCCAATTATGTACTTTATATACCTACTTTATAGACATAGAAACACGTAGCTTATGCTACAACAGGACGTCACTGCTACGGCACACCTCGATTCAAGAGCACCCAATTATGTACTTTATATACCTACTTTATAGACATAGAAACACGTAGCTTATGCTACAACAGGACGTCACTGCTACGGCACACCTACATTCAAGAGCACCCAATTATGTACTTTATAGACATAGAAACACGTAGCTTATGCTACAACAGGACGTCACTGCTACGGCACACCTACATTCAAGAGCACCCAATTATGTACTTTATATACCTACTTTATAGACATAGAAACACGTAGCTTATGCTACAACAGGACGTCACTGCTACGGCACACCTCTCCCCCTCACTGCGTACATTCACAGCAGAGCACCCAATTCTGTACTTAATATTCCTTCTATATAGACATAGAAACACGTAGCTTATGCTACAACAGGACGTCACTGCTACGGCACACCTACGAACAGCAGCACCCAATTAAGTACTTTATTTACCACGTTTCTAGACAGAGAACCACGTAGCTTATGCTACAACAGGACGTCACTGCTACGGCCCCCCGACAGTCAAGAGCACCGAATTTGGTTCTTGTTTTACCTACTTTATAGCCATAGAAACACGTAGCTTATGCTACAACAGGACGTCACTGCTACGGCACACCTACATTCAAGAGCACCCAATTATGTACTTTATTCCTACTTTATAGACATAGAAACACGTAGCTTATGCTACAACAGGACGTCACTGCTACGGCACACCTACATTCAAGAGCACCCAATTATGTACTTTTTCCTCTTTGACATAGAAACACGAGCTTATGCACAACAGGACGCACTGCACGGCACACCACATTATATACCTACTTTATAGACATAGAAACACGTAGCTTATGCTACAACAGGACGTCACTGCTACGGCACACCTACATTCAAGAGCACCCAATTATGTACTTTATTTACCTACTTTATAGACATAGAAACACGTAGCTTATGCTACAACAGGACGTCACTGCTACGGCACACCTACATTCAAGAGCACCCAATTATGTACTTTATATACCTACTTTATAGACATAGAAACACGTAGCTTATGCTACAACAGGACGTCACTGCTACGGCACACCTCGATTCAAGAGCACCCAATTATTGTACTTATTATATACCTACTTTATAGACATAGAAACACGTATCTTATTTTACAACAGGACGTTAGTCCTACAGACGGATATTAACATTTAAATAGTATCAATTACGTAATTTTATAGATCAATTTTACACCTCATTAGAAACACATACCATTATGTACAACAGGACGTCACTGCTACGGCACACCTCGATTCAAGAGAACCTATTTATCTATTTTATAGACATAGAAACACGTAGCTTATGCTACAACAGGACGTCACTGCTACGGCACACCTACATTCAAGAGCACCCAAGTATGTACTTTATAGACCTACTTGATAGTCATAGAAACACGTAGCTTATGCTACCACAGGACGTCTCTGCTACGGCAGACCTACACGACCCAACCCCGACAAAACACGCGCCAACAACCACACTTCAAGAGCACCCAATTATGTACTTTATAGACATAGAAACACGTAGCTTATGCTACAACAGGACGTCACTGCTACGGCACACCTACATTCAAGAGCACCCAATTATGTACTTTATATACCTACTTTATAGACATAGAAACACGTAGCTTATGCTACAACAGGACGTCACTGCTACGGCACACCTACATTCAAGAGCACCCAATTATGTACTTTATATACCTACTTTATAGACATAGAAACACGTAGCTTATGCTACAACAGGACGTCACTGCTACGGCACACCTACATTCAAGAGCACCCAATTATGTACTTTATATACCTACTTTATAGACATAGAAACACGTAGCTTATGCTACAACAGGACGTCACTGCTACGGCACACCTACATTCAAGAGCACCCAATTATGTACTTTATATACCTACTTTATAGACATAGAAACACGTAGCTTATGCTACAACAGGACGTCACTGCTACGGCACACCTACATTCAAGAGCACCCAATTATGTACTTTATATACCTACTTTATAGACATAGAAACACGTAGCTTATGCTACAACAGGACGTCACTGCTACGGCACACCTAGATTCAAGAGCACCCAATTATGTACTTTATATACGTACTTTATAGACATAGAAACACGTAGCTTATGCTACAACAGGACGTCACTGCTACGGCACACCTACATTCAAGAGCACCCAATTATGTACTTTATATACCTACTTTATAGACATAGAAACACGTAGCTTATGCTACAACAGGACGTCACTGCTACGGCACACCTACATTCAAGAGCACCCAATTATGTACTTTATATACTTCGACATAGAAACACGTAGCTTATATACTAAACAGGACATCACTGCTGGCACACCTCAGATTGGGGCGCCGATATGTTTATGCTACTTTATAGACATAGAAACACGTAGCTTATGCTAACAGACGTAGCTGCTACCAGCACACCTTGGTCAACACCAATTATGTTACTTATGCCTACTTATCAAGCATCAAAACCCTTATGCTACAACAGGACGTCACTGCTACGGCACACCTATATTCAAGAGCACCCAATTATGTACTTATTTCCTCTTTTATAGACATAGAACACGTGGAGTCCTTATGCTACACGAACGTCACTCTACGGCACACTACTTAGAGCACCCAATATGTACTTTATATACCTACTTTATAGAGCATAGAACACTCTTATTGTACAACAACTCACTCCCACACTCAAAAGACCACCCACACCAATTATCTACTTTATAGACATAGAAACACGTAGCTTATGCTACAACAGGACGTCACTGCTACGGCACACCTACATTCAAGAGCACCCAATTATGTACTTTATATACCTACTTTATAGACATAGAAACACGTAGCTTATGCTACAACAGGACGTCACTGCTACGGCACACCTACATTCAAGAGCACCCAATTATGTACTTTA
The DNA here is from genome assembly GCA_030248245.1 of Trissonchulus sp. WLG1_4. Classification (NCBI taxonomy): domain Eukaryota; kingdom Metazoa; phylum Nematoda; class Enoplea; order Enoplida; family Ironidae; genus Trissonchulus; species Trissonchulus sp. WLG1_4. The sequence goes on from JASANF010007783.1 coordinate 12,408, forward strand.
TATACCTACTTTATAGACATAGAAACACGTAGCTTATGCTACAACAGGACGTCACTGCTACGGCACACCTACATTCAAGAGCACCCAATTATGTACTTTATATACCTACTTTATAGACATAGAAACACGTAGCTTATGCTACAACAGGACGTCACTGCTACGGCACACCTCGATTCAAGAGCACCCAATTATGTACTTTATAGACATAGAAACACGTAGCTTATGCTACAACAGGACGTCACTGCTACGGCACACCTACATTCAAGAGCACCCAATTATGTACTTTATATACCTACTTTATAGACATAGAAACACGTAGCTTATGCTACAACAGGACGTCACTGCTACGGCACACCTACATTCAAGAGCACCCAATTATGTACTTTATATACCTACTTTATAGACATAGAAACACGTAGCTTATGCTACAACAGGACGTCACTGCTACGGCACACCTAGATTCAAGAGCACCCAATTATGTACTTTATGCTTGTGCACATTTTAGTAAATAGCTAGCATATATTTTACATATATAAATTAATAACTTTTCTATTTTAGAATACTGTTTTCATTTATGTGTAGCTGCATGATTCTGATCTACCCTGCATGCTAAGCCATTGAAAATAGATCATCGTTGTAACTGTAATTCTAATTGAATATTTCTACTTTCAGAAAAAAACATTTAAAGCCAGAGGCGATATCAATTTCAATAATTCAGCTGCACTAAGATCTTCTCCCAATAAACCTAAACTATGGTCATATTAAAAAAGTTCTTCCGTTTCTAAGGGGCTGTTCACAAATTCGGATTAACTGCATTAGATTAACTGAATTAACTACAATACCTCGACATAGAATTTTAGTATCTTTCCAAGAATTTGCACGTTTATCCACTTGACACTGAAGAGCAACTGTGGGTAATTGGAAAAAGGTCTCATGCTTCTGTGTTGAGCTATTCCAGTTAATTCAGTTAATCTAATCTAGTTAATCTGTTAATCCGAATTTAAGAACAGGCCCTATGAACACCTAATAGACCTTATTCCTCAGTTTGTGACTATCACCCATGGTTCTTACTGTTTCAGGCGACGCTTTCTGCTCCAATGGCATGTGTTTCATGTGCCAGATGGAACAAAACAACTGCCCCACCAATACTCGCATCTACCGCACCTATCAGGAGTGCTACTCCAGCTGCCAGCCGAGTCCTTTTGGACCACAGCCCGGCCCCTTTGGACCTGGGCCCGGCCCTGGACCAACAGCACCTGAGCCCAACGAAAGCACAGA
>JASANF010007784.1:0-12291 GCA_030248245.1 Trissonchulus sp. WLG1_4
TGCATACCTTGGTTCGGTTCATCTGCTTATATAACAAACAAACAACAACAATACAGCCAAAAAGCTAACCCACCTTCTGAGCTTGCTCAAATGGATTATATTTGGTGACAGCCTTTGCTTTACGGGCCACAACGCTATCCGACTTTCCGCGACGCTTTCCCATGTAAGAAGATCTCTTCTGAAACGACCAAAGACTATACTGTACACGTTACAGCCGGGCTAAAGCTTAAAACCAATTTCCATCCCGAGCTTAACCACTCAATTATATGTATATACGTATTTTAATGATGAAACTGCCCTCAATCATACAATGGGACAATAGAGGGAGGAATCCCTGCCCTTGCCCAATATTGCAAATCCGGCGTATATATAGTGGTGCGGGAAAAAACCCTATTTTCAACTTTTCGGGTCGTCCTGTGCTCCACATAAATCGGATCCACTAATGCTCGCGGCTGTTATAACGGCCATCTTTCGCCTAACTGTTGCACTAATAAAATGGATTGTAACTACTCACGTTTCTGAGTAATGAGTCTCGAAACCTCCGGGGAAAAAAACCCTATGCGGGAAAAAACCCTAATGCGGGGAAAAAACCGTATCACTTTTTCTGGTTGTTCTATTAGCAGGGAGTATAAACACAATTTCATCGTGTTCTACAACTCTTAGGCTGCAGTATGGACTAAAAAAACCGTTTCTGCGACATCCATGTGACTCACAATGATTCTTCAAAAATCGACCCGTTTTGGCAGAAATGACTTCAGCCCAAATAGGCATTTTTTCCGTATTTAAAAGCATTAAAAACAGATTTTTGCGCTTATTACGTTAGAAACAGCGGACAAACACCGCCCGCGTCTATCATTCTTGGATTTAATTGATACGCAGCAGCTAAAACCTAAATATTGCAAAAAATGCCAAATTTTGGTGAAACATCACCAAAACAGGTTTCGTAAGGGGTGTCGGGCTATGGCCCAAAATGACAAAAAACGACGTTTTGCGGCCGAATAAACGGTTTTAATGAACTCTACGCATGTTGTTAGCCCAGATGAACTAACTTTAGTAGCAACAGTGGGTGAGTTTAGCAAAAAAATGCCGCCAAACAAAATAGGGTTTTTTTCCCCGCAATAGGGTTTTTTTCCGGCACAAACTTTGACCAGTCACAGGTCAACCACAGCGTTTTTCACGGTTTTCGAGCTTCAGAAGTATAGAGGAAAGGTAACTCTCTTGAAAAATGCAAACGGCGTTGGTCAAAAGTGTTTTTGTGAAAAATTATGACAAGTCAAAAATTTGGAAAATTTTGTCACTTTGGAATTTTTCAACATTCAAAATTTTGAAATTTTATAAAAAACGCTACAGGCCTCAAAACTGCACAGAAACTGGTGTGGTAAGTCAGTTTGGGATGCGCTTTCCACCTGCATACTCAAAAAGGTCCTATGTCGTGAGGTTCGGCCAGGAAGCACTAGGGTTTTTTTCCCCGCAAAACGCGTAGGGTTTTTTTCCCCGCACCACTATATATACATGTAACGGGGTCATAATTTTAGAGAGACCTCTCCGGCCAAATTTTAGGGACCCTCCGCCCTAGGCGACCAAAAATACCCTAAATTTAGCACAATTTTCTCAAAAAAATGCCATTTTACTACAATTTGCCCAAATTTTTAAGACCCTCCACCCGGCCCCTCGAATTTTGGGGTTTCACCCCCGTCCCCCCTCATATATACATGTATGGAATCCGGGGACAAGGACAGAAAAGAATCACTGTCACTTGTCAGATGTCAATTTTGAAATTAGATCGAATTCTAAAAAAGCACCAAAATCAACAAAAAGTTCAAAAACGTATATAAAGATCAAGTTAGTTACTAAAAAACCCGCCGCAATTGCGAATTCCAGTTCATCTGTATATACGTATATATACATCAACGTATTTAAAGCCACAAATCACTTGCTTAAGCTTAGTAAGCTTACAGTCCAGACATAAGTATACGTATATACTGTACGTACGTATGTCTACTGTATTACGTTGGTGTCTATACATTTGCAGCTAAACAAATCCCTGTAGCAACGTAAACGACTGTATCTTGCTACAATAGTGCTACAGTAATATAGCTAAGCTTATATACAGACTACACAAACACAGACATTGCTTGTCCCCTATTTATATACCACGTATATATCGAGCTGCAATCACAAAAGCTGCCGTATTCATAGAAATAAATTCTGTTTCAGTTACATATATACTAGAGTTCGGAATCGGGTCGGGTCGGGTCGGGTTGCGTCTGCTCGGGTCGGCTGTGTGGAGATTTCCCAACCCGCGGGTTGAGCGGGCCAGTTCGGGTCAAAAATTTCACGGCATAAATTCTTAATTTTGATGTTAAATTTTGCCATTTCGACCTTTTTCTCAAGCTAATGGACTTGTGACAGAACTACTACTAGACTGCAAATTCACAGAGCCTATCACCTACCTACCTATGACGACAAGCTGAAAACAAAAAATTGACAAGAAAGTCGTGTTTGGGAGTTTGTATACTGTATAGGAGCATGACGAGAGATCGGGTAGGGTCGAAAAACTTCGCCCCGTTCCGAACACTTTTATATAACAGCAAGATTTCTGGCTGACAAAACAGTGTTGAACCAAGGGTCACAGAGATTTATCATTTTTTAAGGGTTTTTTGCAGGGTTGGCAGTCTCGGTCTCGGTCTCGGTCTCGGTCTCGTAAAAAACCCGAGACTAGGCTGGCCTCGGTCTCGGTCTCGGTCTCGGTTGGAAAACCGAGACCTGCCATAGGGTGGTCTCGGTATTTCAGATGAGACTTGACGTTTTTGAAATTTTCCAAAATTTTTATACTTTTTTAGAAGATTTTTTACAATTTAAGTTTCCAAATAGAATGCCAAGCATGAAATGGTAAAACCTGTCTGCTGCAGAAGAATGTCAGTTCACCGGCAAACTTTGGCTAATTTCAAGTTCAAACTTTGTATATCAAGCTAGAATTTTTAAAATAAAGTTTGAGCTAGAAACTGTTGTCTGACTAGCGATCTTGCATTTGTATGTATGTGGAACCTCGCAAACACACATGTGTTAAACAGTAAAAGTACTGCCCATCATTTACCAAAAGTTCGTAGCTGATTTGTAATTTGTGGGCTTACAACTTTACTAAGCGCGAATTGGGTTGCAGTTTAATTGAATTTCTTGAGCCCCAACCTTTAAACGCATGTCAAAACATTAAGTATCTAAAAAAACCTAGGTCACTCAAATGCTCTGGGCTATGGAGTGGTTGGAGCATCAAACCTTCCTTCCACATAAATATGTCAGTGGTAGAAACTTTTCTGGTCCCTGATGATGCCCCTTCAGTACTTTTTTGATAGTACATAGCACCACTGCACCAGCACAAACGATTCCACGCTGGCACCCGAGTCAGACTGCCAAGTGCCAAGGTGCCAATATATGTTTGCAATGCACTATAAAACGCCCTGTGGCATGCGAAGTGTGCGAAACTTTTAAAAATAACCAAACGTTGACAGAATAGCGGAAAAATAATCCTATGTATTGCGACAGTCAATTACTCTCATGCATCCGGTCGTTACAATGTTAAGTTTCTCGCAACTCATACACTCATACAACCTAACCTAATGGTCACTTTTTTGTAACTTAATTACCAATTTTTCACGTTTCAAAGCATTTCAAATTTTTAAAATTGAAACTTGAAAAAAGGTCCCCCAAGGGCTGGTCTCGGTCTCGTAGGTCTCGTTTCGGTGGTCTCGGTTGCCTGGTATCGGTCTCGGTCTCGGTTGCAAACCCGAGACTTGCCAACCCTGGTTTTTTGACATATATAAGGCCAAGGGCAAGGGCTCTCCTATATACATTGAAGACTGAAACTGAGGTTTGAAGGCATACGGCCCAACAGGGCTGGCTGTCACCGGTGACTGTTTGACAAAAACCCACCGTTTTTAGCTGTATTTGCAGCTTTAGAGAAACTAATTGCACCAGTGATCTCGTATTAAGGTATAAGGGGGGTGAGTGGAGGGCTCAAACCGCACGAATGACATTTTTTCAAAAATTCAGAAAAATTTCGCCGTCAAATACACGTAGGGTCGCCCGAATTCGACCAGAGAGACCCCACCCAAATTTAGACACCGTTACATTACGTATATATATATATATATGTCTCATTTAAGGTGGTAGTTGCGTTTTCGAGGTTTTTGTGATTTCTATGTAAACTTTGCGCCACCAGTACTCAAGTTAGAAGTGACGCCTGAGCATAAATTTTTGGGACAGTATTGTAAAGGTCAAAATCCCCAGGCATGTCTCTCACTTTTTTGAAATTTCACCTGTGGACATTTTTAGACGGTTTTAATTACAAGAAAATATCCTAAATTTTCGGTGCGTTTGCTTTTCAGCTATTTTCTCAGTAAATTGACTAGTTATTAAAAAAATGGGGGACATGCCTGGGGATTTTAAACATGTCAAAAACCTTACCAACTTTCAGCTCCAACAGATAGACGTATGATTCAGAGCTGTGGCGCAAACTTTTTGTAAAAAATTTTGATATTTTGGAATGGACCTTTCTTTAGTCGCTTATACTGGAAAGAAAATCACAGGTTAAATTTCAAGGCATGGCATACATTTAGGAAAGATATTGTTCTACCTAATGCAAAAGACCGCTTGTGATTTGAATTTGTAAACGCTGAGCTATGGCTTTTTAAAAAAACACCTAAAAACGCAATTACCCCCTTAACTCATTCTCGCAGGTAGCTCCCGTGCATCTCTGTAGATATGTAGTTCTGAAAACTTGAGAGCGTATTATATAATAATATATAAAAATCAAACTATTTTTTCCTAACTTTTCTGCTGACGTAATCTGCAGCTATGCATTGTCTAAGCCGATATTACGCAAAACAGATTGAAAAAATGCTACTACTAGGACAAAGGTAACTGAACGACTGTCGAAATAGAACTTTGAGGATCAAAAGCATTGACATTATCAGACGAAAATGATAAACAAATAATTTCCTACACCAACTACATAACTCACCAAAAAACCATGCTGATGCTAACCCACAATTTCGGCTAACCAGAGTAGGTCTCTACCAAAAAGAAGCCAAGCTTAACTTCCGCAAATTAATTGCATGTATATACATATACGTAGGTGGTGCACAGTCTACAATAGTGCTTACGTACACAATAAAGTTGAGTGACTGACTTAGCATACGTATCTAGGTACTGAGGTTCAAAGGTGTGCGGTGTGTGTGTGTGTGTGTGTGTGAGTGTGTTGAGGCAAGTAGGCAGGCCACTGAGCCAAACAGATCAGGCACTAGCTAATTTTGGCTCCAATTCAATTCTCAAATGCCGACACCGGCACTTGTGCTGCTGGGCTGATAAGCTGGGACTGGGCTCAGACCAAACTTGCCCGCGCAAATAAATACTGCCAGCCATAGCAGAATACTGATTTCGCAAAAAAGTAGGTACTAATTTAAAGCATAGCCTGAGTAAAAAAGTGCACACAAAGCAGAAATATATATACATATGATTATGCACCCCGCAACCCTTACTTACTTAAACCTGCCCTATACGCACTGCACACCATTTTCACAAATTTTTTTGTGTAAGTGTTCAACATCTCTGGCAAAGGTCTAACGGCATAAAAAGACCATACGTAGCCGGCGTCAGAAGCCACCCCCCCCCCCAGTCGAGAAGGTCAAAAGTCAAGCACAAAAACTCCAATGACATATCACCAACTACGCATCGGTTCATTTTGATACAAGCTTACAGACCCGCGTAGTTACCCATTTGTGGTTTATAGGCGAAACTACGCTGTAAAATTTGTTGCCAAGCGCAGTTGCGCTCAACAATTAGTCTTTCAACGCAACGGCGCTCTAAAATTTTTTCAAGCGCCACTACGATGTATATACATATTATATATTTCCAGGCGCGACGACGCTCTAAATTTTGTTTACAGGCGCGACTACGCTGTAAAATCTGCACGCGCGATTGCGCTGTAAAATTTTTTTGCAGGCGCAACTGCGCTGTAAAATTTGCTTGCACGCGCGACTACGCTGCAAAACTTGTTTACAGGACCAATACCGCTGTAAAACTTTTTGCAGGCGCAACAGCGCTCTAAAAAGGAATACTAAAAGACTTAGACATCTGTAAAAGAATGTGTTACGATTCGATCACAAATAAATCCAACCTCCAGCTCTCGGTCACAGGGGAGTACCTACTTCAACACGCGAACACGCATAAATGCGCAAAAAACCTCAATCCCTGACACGCTATTATATCTACCTGCAGTTTGTCTGATATACGTACAGCAGTAGTACCAAGTTACGTACAGTAGCACCAATTGATCCTAGCCAGATCATATTGTTTCATTGGGCAGCCCTCAGGGGACAATAGCGGTCTGTAACCCGGTCTTTCTCTGTGGCCCCCAGCCATTTCATTAGCTAACCTAATATATTACATTCCAATATCCCGTCATACGTAGGCCTGTCATCTAGGTATATAAATAATTACTCCCTGTCTCCTGTGCTCGTCTGCACGGGCAAGCAGAGGTAACAGAGGTACATCTAAATTGCTCCGTCTTCCTGCGTAACTTACTAGAACTCACATTCCACGCCACACACACACACACGTGCTGTGAATGCAAGCTCAAAGCTACATATATATATGTGCCGCACAGGTGAATATGAAAGGGTCAGAACTCAGAGCAATATTTACCTACTCTTGCCATATAGCTGTGCTCATGGTAAATAAGAAGGAAGGAAGGGCATACAGGAATAGAAATAAGGAATGTATATATGTCCCATATATACTACTCCCATACATGCCAGGATATTATCGTGATTATCGTGGGCTTGGACCAAATTTTGGGGACGCCCCCTGATCGACCAAAAAAACCCTTAAATTTTGTAAAATGTTAGCATACAATATATATGTAACAAGGTTCAAAATTTCGTTGGACCCTCCGGACAAATTTTGGGGACCCTCGCTTTTTCATCGACCGAAGAAAATACACATCTTTTAAAAGACTCGACTCCTCTTTCATTTATACATAATCATACTTATATACCACTGTATGTACGTATATATAAACTATATTATATATATATATCTACGTGACATCTTTTTTCCACAACCTGCATAAATGTATCGTTCCAACGCGAGCTCGCTAGTTTAAGTAGCAATATATTACGCCCATAACCCTAAGATCAGAATTAATGTTATTGCACCGGTCAACGCAAAAGTGTCGTTTCTGCCGGCGCTGGGTCATTATCCCCCTCCACCTTATTAAACACTGTCGCGTGCACATCATCTCATAATCAACTATGCCACAGCCCTATATATACATATATACTATATATATATTATAAATATATTATATATACATATATATTATACATATATATATATATATATATATATATATATATATATATATATATATATATATATACGTATATACACTGTTAGCTGGCAGAAAAGTTGAGGCACAGTAAGGAGGCCACCGGAAGCAACAAGCTTTCCCCAGCAAATTTTCAGGCCAATTCTGATTAATCTCACACCCAACAAAAGTTCAAAATCCACCAGGCAATTGCCTGTCGGCTCATTTTGCCACAACACAGGACTCGGTGCCACACACACACACACACACACACACACACACACACACACACACACACACACACACACACACACACTTGCATGCATGGCTAACGCACAGTGGCCTATGGGACTGGGGAAATAGCATAGCACGACAGGAAACAGAGGAGTGTTCCACAAAACGAACATTTAAATGTAATTCACAAATTAATCACGAAATCTTCTAAAATTATAGTATTTCTTTCGGTTTTTGGCTAAATGTTACAACTAAGATCAGGGGCCGAATTCTCAAAATCACCTGCATATAAAGTTAGGCTAACTTTACCCACTGATAAAGTTAAGTCGTATTCTCTAAAGACTAAAGCCAATGTGATAGCTAAGTTTACCTTCAAGATTCGCGTCGCAAAAGTGCAGTAACTTGTTTCGCAACTAAAGATAAATCGATTCTGCAAATTTTTTTCGGGAATTGGGGCTTTAAAATCATAGTTACCCCACGTTAGTCTTATGACCGGTTACACTGCAGGTAGCAGGTGTAAGGTTTATGCTTTATGGTTTAACGTTTCATTCACACTGGCAGTGTAAGGTTTACGATATTTGAATGTTGTATATTTATTGCCTTGATGCAGCGGCCCGCCTAGCCATAGCTCGCAGCTGAGTGGCAACATACAGAAGCTCCGCCTAGAGCCCGTACCTGATTAGCTGAATCCTTAAACCTTAAACCAAAAAGCAGAAATTTTTCAACATCATTAAACCTTAAAGCTTTGCAGTGGGAATGTGCAATATGCTCAAATCAAGTTCTACGTTAAACCTTAACCCTGCAGTGGGTAGCGGGCATTACTACTCGTGTATAAATACAGTTGTACACTTGTACTTCAGAAATTATTACGGTATATATACCTTCGACTCATCATCAAACACACACAAGAAACAGGAGAAAGACTTGAACACAACAGTTCGGGAGAAAAATTTATTATAAAATAGATACAATATACGTTAAGGTAATAGAACATAATATAAACACAGACAGTAATGAGACACAAAAAACGGTCCATTTGTCCGTAAAAAACTGTCTCTAATCCGTCTTTGTCCGTAAGTAAGGTTCGATTCTTACTTACAGCCGCACAGATGAAAATGAACAAAAGCAAACTATGTTATAGACTAACTGGGTAAACCGGTGTTATATGAATCAAACTTAACTTACGGACAAACGCACACAAATACATATAACTTACGAATAAGGATAAACAAAATGTCGATTAAAACCACAAACTGAATGTTGCCACAGTGGAATAACAAAAAAATGTCAATTAAATAAACCAATTAAAACTTTTACAATAATTAATTAAATATTCATACATATATTAAAAAAATTTCTGATTGTAAACTTTGTTTTGTTAAGACTGCTGAAAAATATTTTTAAGGGCCTTTTCATAATATAACTGGATTAGATGAACTTCAAAAATCAAACTCAACATTGGATCAACTTATATTCATAAAACAATGCAAGTATGCAAATGCAACGGTTTAGTCGTTCTACAAAGTTTTATAAACTTTCGTCATTCTTATGTTAGGTTATTGAAATTAATCTAGTTACTCAAATCCCGTTAATATAAATTATGAAAAAATCCTAAGCCTAAGTTTTCGGAAAAGTATAAAAAAACAACAAACAAAAAACACAACAAATACATACACTATGCTTTATTTCATTATACTGTATGTATACAATAAGTGTCGATTAATACTGACAGCCGTATGTCCGTTTAGCCAACAAAGTTAAGTTACGATAAAAAGCCTCTCATCTTGCGTATTATTATTATTACTATTAATAAAAAGTTTAAATCATCTTTTTAGTAATTTTGCAGGCTGAACGGACAATAACGGCTGCAGGTATGAATCGACCCTAACAAGCCATTATTAATAACAAATAGTTGACCAATGCATAAAACAGGCTTAGATCTCGCCAAGTTGCCACCAGAGAAAAAAACTCAATCAATTAGATTCTATTTTAAGCTGATCTGAGTCGTATTTCCTATTTTTCGTTTCCTATGGGAAACGCCCTAAGCCTTAATAGCTTCACATTTGTTCCGTTCGTACTGTAAACCAATCAGTTTGAGACGGTACACGCCATCCCCCTCCCCTCGGTCGGTGGCTCAATCCCCCACCCCCCAATTAGCAACCTACCCACGTATGCGTTCTTCTAAACTGAAGTGACAGATGTTTTTTTTACAAAATATCTCCAAAATTCAGTAAACATATGTGTGGACAAAGGTGATTCAAATTTGACACAGAGCAGGCGAACATTGAAAAATCATGGTAAAATAAAAAAACTCAACCAACGACTCACGTCAACACCCAGCTGCTGACGTCGACGGCAAAATCTAAATAAGATCAAGAGTAAATGATGGAAAGAATATCTTCTACATCTTCCAAAGTCTGACCAAAAAATGCTAAACCCTGAGACAAAATAGGTGGCGTGATTTTGGGATCTTCGCGACTATTTGCTGTACTCTGGATGGCTGAAATTTGTTCTTTTCGTAATGAAATCACGCGTATGGCTTTGTTTCAGGGTATAGCAATTTTTGGTTATGTACTCTTGAAATTTTTTGGCACGACCAGTCATTAAGACCGAGCTTTGTAAGAAGGTCTGAATCAGACTAGAGGTACGTCTGAATATGAAAAGAAGCCTTTTTCCAGCCCTCCATATCAGACCACACATTCTCTTTCAACATAACAACAAAAAACTATAAAATAATGTAATTACCAACCCACTAAGAAACGTCTTAATAAACTCGGGTCTTAATACAAAGTTTGCCAACTTGGTCACTACTAATTCAGCTTGTCAGATCCGCAAGAATATTGCAACAATAAGAACATAACGTAGACAATACAATGCAATCCTATGCAGGTTAAGTCTACCCGAATGGCAAATTAACTCTGGTTAGAGTCAAACAACAAAAACGACAAGCACAATAAAAGCATATCCAAACTCTTCAATTGCACACTTCCTCAGAAAAAAATCCCGAAAAATATAAAAAACAACTGGCAATAAAATACGTTCCATGGGTCTCATTTTGACACCGACCCCTGACTGTGGTACTTAAGGTGGTAGTAACGTTTTCGACAGTTTTGCAGGAGTAACATTTGACAACTTACGATTAATTTTCAATCAATAATTTATAGTACGCATATTAATTTAGGAAACTATAAATTATTATGAGATAAATGCTTGCTAAAATAGCTAGAAACAATCATTTTTAATTTTCACAGAAAATATTTTTTCAGCCAGTTACGACAATTTTTCGTAAATTCTATGTTTAGCTAAGCCAAAGTAGTAGCTAGTCAAAAAGGCCGTTTATTGAAAAAAGAAAAAATGACACACGGGCATGTCAAAAACCTTCAATTTAGATGCCAAAACTTATCCTTCCCCGCTTTTCACATTTTGAGATTACGTAACATTTATGTAACATTTTTTTTGAACTAAAGTGCATTACAACAAACATTACAAACTTGACAACTACTAAAAGGATTTTGTTTAAAATTTTGGATAAATTGGCACACATATGTGTCTACTTTATGCTAAAATTTCAAAAATTTTGTTGGCTTAAATTTTGCGTTACATCAATTTCATTCACATAAATCTGTAAAAATGTATATACTTCCGTGGACTAAATTTCAAGTCTCAATGTTGCAATCTTTTCATGCGTTATTTTACATGTTTTTAGACAATTTCTGATGTGTCAATTTTTTTATTTGTATTAATTTAGCCTATTTCGTGAAAAAATTAGATTCAAAAATTCGTATACTTTTCAAAATTCGAAAAAATTCAAAATTGAAGGTCCGTAACTTCATTTCTACATCATATAAATGCACCAAACTTAGCATTAAAATTCACCCTCTTATTGGCTAATCAAAAGTTATAGCACGTTATAAAAACTGTCGAAAACGTAACTACCACCTTAAGCCCCACTGGAGTAAGAGAAAACACCTCTATATAATTCATACCAAGAGTACATATATATAAACCAACTAATGTGTCATAAAATTACAGAACAATAAACACATTCCTTAGTCTTATTCATAATGTATACGTACGTCACTGGCGGTCCCAGACTTCGATTTCGGGGGGGGCGGAGGTCTGAAGAAATTTTTTGACTTTTTAATAGCGTTTTTCAGCTTTACGCTAAATTGTTATAGCCGCAGCCATATCAAGGTCAATGAATTGAGTCTGTTTGTAGTAAAAACCAGTGGTGTACCCAGAAAAAAATGGAGAATTTTTCAATTTTTAGGTTGAATTTGGTCAACTGGAGACGTATCAGAAACTTTTCTCCGACAGGAAAATAAAACACATGATGGGAATGTCACATCAGACAGAAGACAGTGTACTACACAACTAAATGCACCATAATATGCTCGTGTAGACATGCAAATGCAGCATAATGTACTCATGTATACATGTATAAGCTTTGATGAAAGATAATAACAAGGAATAGTAAGCCACAGAGTTGCAGGGGTCTGGGGGCGGCAGCCCCCAGGAAAAAAGTTGGGGAAATTTTTGATTTTTAGGCCAAATTTGGTCAATTGGGGACGCATCAGAAAAATTTTCCGGCCGGACCATAAAAACCAAAGGGGGGACCCTTGTGTAAAATTTCAGTCAAAATAAATTTCGGGGGCGGGCGGCCGCCCCCCCCCCCCCTGGGACCGCCCCTG
>JASANF010007786.1:0-21239 GCA_030248245.1 Trissonchulus sp. WLG1_4
CAAGTTTTTTAGCCATTCAGTTAATTTTTATTTTTTGTTAATAGTGACTTCAAAATCATCTTCGAAGACGGAATAGCAATTCTGACCATTAAAGAAGTGCTGACGGAAGACGAAGGGGAGTATGTTTGTCATGGGATGAATAAATACGGGTCGGACACCAGCAGGGCTTTCTTGCGTGTACAAGGTACGGTTTATTGGTTGTTATTGTCGTTTGTAAGTATATTATTCGATTTATCCATGAGATAAAGCAATAAAAAGTTCGTGGTTTTTATAGAACGATAGCTAATTTTGTCCCTGATTTTGAGTCTAACTGTTTCAAAAATTGTTTGAGATTAAACGATCAAAAAACATTAAATGTTTTGATATATAATTACAATTTATTTCTGAATATACACTTGTGCGTTATACATTATTTGTAGCATTACAGAAGGTCCTTCTGTGTCCGGACAGCGGATTGTCACAGAAGAAACAATAATTACTGAAGAAGTTTCACTGAAACCGACAGAAGTTCCGGGTGATTAATTCGAGACCAACCACAATTGAGTTAGTCCATCCGCCCCAGCTAGAAGAAATTCTGTGCGAAGTTCTAGTCATGGAAGAAACAAGAAATAACGAAAACTATTTCGGTTATTCGGCAGCCAGTGAGATTTCCAGTGCAACCACGGGTACCCGAAAGGCCAACGATCGTAGAGAAACGCGAAAAAGTTGTGGAAACTACGACAGGCTTGGAAACTAAGGTCAAGGAAATGCGAGAAGAACGACGTGAAATCATCACATAGAACAGCAGCGCAAAGCTTACCCGGCTGAGCTCTATGCTGAAGTCACTCTGGTAAAGCAGTCAGAAGTGTTCCAGTTGGTCGCTGACATTTCGGAGACTATTCGAGTAGAGGCCGTTGTCATTCATGAGGCCGAGAAAAAAGTCGAAGTGACAGAAACCAAGATGGAAAGGTTGGAAAAACATATTTACCAACAACTGACAACTCAAGAACAATTCATAGAAGAACGAACAGAAGTATTGGGTGAGCGAGAAGAAACTAAGTTTGCGAAACTGGACAAGGAAATCGCCAGCCGACAACTTCGCGAGAGGCAGACTGTGGCTCTTAGAGCACCAGAAACGTCCTCGCAGGTTCATGTAATCAAAACGCCTGCAAAATACCAACTCGTGGCTCATTTGATTGCCCCAGAAACCAAAGAGACACTGGGAAAAACTCGTGCTGTCACTACTCGAGAAGAAGAAGTGACAGACGAAAGCTGGGTCACTGAAACTCCCATGAGAATGCGACCACAAACGGAAGAATGCATTGTGATCGTGCGAGTTGGCGAAATGGTGAAAACATCAGCTACCGTTCTTCAGCGCCAAGATATGGCCAAAGAGAAATGACCCTTGTGGTTGACCGCAAATTTCATGAAATGTACGGACTAACCAGCATCACGGAGGAAGAAACTGTTTCTGTCACAGAAGAAGTTATAACTGGCAGATTAGAAGACCGGCCAATGATTGAGCGAGAAGAAATTGTCTTCCGTCCAAAGAAACCAGAAGAAAACTACGAACAAATCGACACAACGGTCCACATTGAACAAGCCCGATTCCTTCGATTTGTTAGTGAATCTAGCGCTTCAAGTGATCAGCGACAAAATAGTCCATGTTGAGCGGCTGATTTCTCGCATTGACAAAGCCTTGGAACTGTGGGACGAAGAACTCGTGATCCGGCACATCCCTGAAAAACAAGATCTGACTGCCATTATCAATGTGTCAGCGCATCGCGGCGTCGGAGCCACAATTTTGAAACGCGGCCGATACATTGATCATGGGCAGACTATCATGAGAGTCGGACGCGCCACCACCATTATGGAACTGGCAGAAGCGTCGAGCTCTGAAGAGGAAGAAATTCCTATTGTCAGACCGCACGCTCCTCAACAAGGACCCTACTTTGTCAAACTACTGAAAGACGTGACGGTAGAAGAAAAACGATCAGTGACCTTGAAAGCCATTGTGGCCGGACAACCGCAGCCTTATGTGACCTGGTACCGAGATGGAAAGCCCATACGACCATCGAGGTATTTGACACAGGCGTTATCAGTGAATTCATTTATTTAATAACCTAGGGCATTTTCGTAAAAAGATTAAAAATTCAAGATTAAATAAATCTTTTTATGAAAACGACATTAAAATTCAGTTGCAGCTATGAAGATTAAAAATATTAAAAATTCATAGTTTGATTGCAGCGTGAATCTTTAATCTTGATTTTATGAAAACGTGATTAAACACTTTTAATATTTTCAATATCGCTGATTAATTTTAATATTTTTACTCTTTTTATGAAAAGGCCCCTAGCTAGATCCTAGTCAGGTATTTAATTAGTTAGTTTATTCATAAGAATAACGATAACTTGCTTAGTGTTACAGGTGTTACTTAAAATCGTCTGCTGTTGCAGACTTGTAAGTTTGGTGAATACCTAATGAGTAGTGACAAGTTAAACTGCTTATATTGATATTTTTAAACATTGTGGGCACTGAAAAATAACGATGGTGGCTGTTCAAATCGTTATGCAAATACTAATCCCAGTATACGTTTTCCTGAGATTTTAACATTACTTTCGACATTTTAAATACGTAACTTATTAAATTTATATATAAGTTTTGTATATCATCATTTTTAATCATATAATCAAGTGATTAATTTAATTTGTTTATCAGACGATACGAAATTATACACGAAGACGGAGTTTGCATTTTGAAAATTCACGAACTCCAGCGAGACGAATCTGGCCTGTATGTTTGCGAAGCAACAAACGAAATCGGTAGAGCCATCACTGAAAGTCGGTTGACAGTTAGAGGTAAATTCAGACTGCAGTACATTAAACGTATTCGGTGGTGAAATTGTCTGTTGTAAGCTGCATCTCAAGAAAATACAGTACCGACTACTTGCTACAGCCTTCGGAGTGAAAGCTGAGTCAGAGTCACTTGATTCCGAAGTCAGAGTATATATGTATAACTTGGTATATACTTTGACTCAGGAATAAAGTAATTCCGACAGGGCTTTCACTTTGAAATCTGCAGCAAGTAATTTTGGTCTTACTATAGTGCCGAACTGAGTCACATTCAACTGATGTGTTGTGTTCTCAGACTTGTCAGATAAGGTTGGATTGAATAGATTTGTGTTCCGACAGTTGGCAATGACATCTTCGATTGTGATTCTAGTCGGTTCTTTGTAAGATGTAGACTGTATGTATCTTTCGCAAGACCTGTGTCATTATTATCTTTAAACATTCAGATACTATATTATATTATATCAACCACTCAAATCCAGTCTAGACTATTCTCTATTCACTCTCTTTGAATCATACGTTATTAAATTAAGTCTATCAGTCTTGCTAATCAATAATAATTAAGACTGCTTTTGAAGTATAAAACTGCCATTGTGATTCGCTCATATTATTTGTACGTAAGCTATGCCGCCCATTGGTACAATGCTTTATTGATGTTTATTATATTTTATAACAAGAGGCTATAATAATATCACATTTTGATTAACCTTTTATCATAATGTCTCTTGTTTAGTAGTAGCAGACACTTGACCCAAATATTAATTTGGTTAGTAATAGGTCATATTTAGTAGTTAGTTATTCTCGGTTTACCTTATTAACACGATTAATACGATTTCTATCTCTTTGCGCATGATGGCTAGTTATGAACGTGTGGATAGCTAATGTTTTACGGAAATCTTTCCGGAACGTTGAGAGTTTTACATCAGAACACGCGATTCTGCTCCTAATGGCTAAATTCTGTAGTAATTTTCTTGGGATTACGCTTTTTTTAAATTGCTTAACCACCACCTTGTCCTGTTATCTTACATAAAAAAGTGTCTGATGTGTCTCATTGATTTAGCTACTGGAAAAGTTGTCTTCCTTCACATTTTGTAATTCTTTTACATAAGGAAAAGTATTACGAAATATCGCAGTGAAAGTTTTTCGTATTTATGTGCATCGTGTTTCTATCTGCTTTAATGCACGACAATCTAGTACTAGTAATTATGCTTCTAGTATATGTATAGTATATAGTTAGCTACATGTGTCTCAGTTTTTACTGTATTTATAACAGTAACACTAACAAGTTATATTGCTTGCCCTATGGTCAGTATTTAATGCTTGTCTCAAACTTATTCACTGTTTAGCCCGTTGCTGCCGGCATAACTTTTGGTACAACAGTTTTGGTTTCCATGCTTAGGACTAACGATTAAGTTAAATTATTAATTGCCTTCTTTACATTTGTAAACACTATCATGAGAAATTTCATTTTCAATATACCAAATAACTCTACTGAACTACAATAAACTGGCAAATTATAATAATTCAAAGCGACGTTATAGGCAACTAACTGGAATGAGTATTTATCTCATTTTTTGTAGTTAACTTGTTTATGAGCAAGTTTTTAAACATGTTTTTATCATTTTTTCGTCCTACCATTTTTGCATGATGAATGGTTTTTAAGAGATGTTTGTTTGACAAATTAGTTGAATTATGTTTTTAAAAAATTTTAGAAAAACTATAAAAATCACTATTTATAAATAAAAACCGTTTTTAACTACCAATCTACGTGATTTAAAAATTTTCTAACTTTCAAACAAAAAAGTTGATAAGAACGTAAAAAAATGCCTTATAATAAGACGCATGTATATAAGTCAACGCGGTTATATGGTTTTGATACCATTTTATCTACATAAAAATATAGGAAAATATTAATAGTAATCAAACCACTTTCTAATGTAGGTGCATAAAATAGCTTTGAGCTGTTTTTGTAGTATAACTCTTTTTTGTACTTAATGACCAAAGATGCACGGAAGCAATCAGTGAAGGTTTGTCGTGTTGGTTGTCCTGGATTTTGTTTTTCTGCGGCCACGTTTTTTGGCGCATTTTTGCTGCAATTGATGAAACGCGGGGGGTTGATGGGGACGGGAGGGGGCAGGGTGACTGAATAAAATTGAGAGGGGGGCTGTGCGTCCATCTAGAATCGTAGGAAGGGGTGGATGTGCACCCCCTTATGTGCATGTATGATTAGGACTTATTTACTTATATATATTTATTACTTTGTTTGCTGTTTTGACGACCGACGTTTGATCGTTCTTCCTTAATCCTTTTGTTATTAATGACATGCAAACTTATTTAGTAAATAAACTTTAATTTATTAATACATTCAGATACAAAGTCATGGGTTAAAAGTTTTAGTAATGTACATTGGTCAAAGTGCTTTAAACTTTAAAGCAGTAGTTCATTTTGTTCCTTTTTCTGCATAAATTTAAGAAAAATGTTATAAGAAAATAAATAGGCGCAGCTAGCTATCCTTTTTTACCTATCACTAATTCATATATCGGTGAAATATTAAAAAACGTGTTTGTTTGATCTGAATGTGTGCATTTTGCTGTGTTTCTCATGACTTTTTCCCTTATATAATAGTGTTTCCCTCATAACTATTGTAGCACATGCATATACCAAAAAACTGCTTCAAATATTATTTTTTAGTACTTATTAAAAAAGTTGTCTTACGAACAGTATAGCATATAGCCCGTGTCCTACATGTCCTTAAAGAGACAAAGAGAGAGACACAGACAAACTGCTACGAAAATATTGTATCGACAGAATTTGCGCATACAAATTGTGGCAATTTGTTAATACAAAAAATTAATGAAGCTGGTTGGGCAGTTTATCAAATTTATCATTTTTTGTCCAAATTTCGATTGTATAAGGAAATAGGTCATTGTTATCAAGAGTGCATAACAGTGGCTCAGCCAATAGAAAAGAATAGAGAAGTCTACAGAGTGTATGCGAGACTTCTATATAGTGACACACTGTACTCTTGGTGTTATGCATGCTGTGATTTAGTGGCTAGTGTTCCTCATAACTGCCATAATATACCATTGACTTGCTGTGCTCAATTTTTATTCTAAACTAAATTAACCAATGCCATCCCCTTCGATAAGATGATACCAGTGATGTAATGTTTTCTCTTTCAAAGTATCTTCAATAAAAGACGTGAACTAAAGTCTGACCAAACATTGCTGAACTCTGAGATAAAGCAGGTGACGTAATCCTTGCGACTACTCGTTGTACTCTTGAAACCTGGAACTTTTACGCGGCGGCCTCAGCCGCCGCGTATATACTATAGTGCAAATGTGTGCATCAGGAGCACACAAATGCACTTATTCTAGTGTTAATCTGCTGGTAGGTCAGCAAATAACACTGTTTGTGTGGGTGTGTGTACGTACGTAGTAGCAGCGACAATCAGCTGGCCGCTCTCCTTTAGCCTATCTGTCCAGACTAACAAGTTTTGCATACAAAAGAGTCACTTGACAAAACCTGTCGGGACAATGTTTCGTAGAATGTTCATTAGCGCGTCGAAAGCAACAAATTTTGAACTGTACAGGACATGGGAACCATGACGTGACGCGACTATGGATCCCACAGTATGGACTCCGTTCGCTAAGACAGAGTGACGGTTGTCCTTAATCTCCATCCGCTGACTAGCACGCAATTCGCAGCGCATAAGTATGTAGCTTAGCTGCACCAAAATTTGAGATGTAACTCGTTCGATAACATTCGAAATTTTACAAAATTTTAATTTTAGGATGGCTATTACGTACGGTTTAGCAATATAGTGATCACGTTTGATCA
Organism: Trissonchulus sp. WLG1_4; assembly: GCA_030248245.1. Taxonomy (NCBI): domain Eukaryota; kingdom Metazoa; phylum Nematoda; class Enoplea; order Enoplida; family Ironidae; genus Trissonchulus; species Trissonchulus sp. WLG1_4. The sequence continues at coordinate 6,669 of JASANF010007786.1, forward strand.
CGATCTCCTATGGAGGTATCAAGATAAAGCGAAACTGACGCTCTATAACATTTTTCTGCTGGAGACTCTTTGGCCGTTACTGGTGACAATTGGCTAAGCTACAGACTGACAGTTGACAAGTTTTTGCTGGCTTAAAAAAATTAAGTGCCGCGTTTTATATTCGAAGAATATCCTCAGCACAGCAAGAACGTCGCAACGGAATCTATCCAAATTAAGTTTAACCTTATTCGCAAAACGTGCTTGTTTGTAATGAAATCACGTGTCTTCCATTCTCTGTGGGTCTAGCATTTTTTGGTCAGTCGTTAGTCTATCAGATTTGGTGTCAACAAAAGCCGAAAGCAACTTAAAGTCAAATAATTATGCATCAATCTTGTGACATGGAATTTAATTTTGTTGACCAATATAGTAGCGAAATTTGAAAGCAAATCAATATATTAGTTTATAAATTCCAATAAAAGAAGCCAACTTTAGAAGAAAATTCGATAAATTCCTACATATAAAAAACAAATATTTATCCAAAATTACTGTTTCTACATAATTATGTTCGAAATTATTCTATATCGTTCAACTTAATCACAAATGGAAATATTAATTGAGTTTGTGACACACAAACACGTGCGGTTAGATTTCTTACAACCTATGCTGTGGTAATTAATGTGGTCAGAATTTTTATTCTGGTACACATGATTCAACTATTTACAGTTGTGAGACTCAAACTCCATAGGATGTGATAATTATAATCGTGGCTGAGATAAGCGTTTTGGACTAATTATTTTATCACCAAATGTGTGTTAAAGTTTAAATTAAATTATCATTGAGTTTTTTATTGGAAAATAGTTGATACCTTTTATTTACTTGCTGATTTTGTATAATATGTGACTTTGCAGGTTCCAGTTCTTTTTTAAATTGCAAATACATAGCTAACATTCTGCTACTCTGCTTGAGTATGTACATGCCAAGTATATAATTGTCCAATTCAGTTTTGTGCTGAATTTTACACGTATGTATTGATTGAAAATTAATTTTCGTTATGTTAATTAATATATGTTAATTGAATAGATTTTATTTTACTATTTAAAAACGACCTTCAGATCGAAACTTGAGTGTCATTCGTCTATTTCGTGCTATGACTCATGACATTACGCTACTGTTGTTTTGATACCATTTTGATACTTTTGATATAAATATGATACTTGGGTATTAATACTTTTGATACCAGTATCAATATTAAAATTGGTATCAAAAGTATCATATTTAAATTATGGTATCATATTTAAATTATTTGGTATCATATTTATATCATATTTAAATTTTTTCCCAGTATCAAATATCAAAAGTATCATATTTAAATTCAAGGTATTGTATTTATATCATATTTAAATTTTTTCCGAGTATCAAATATCAAAAGTATCATATTTAAATTCAAAGTATTGTATTTATATCATATTTAAATTTTTTCCAGGTATCAAATATCAAAAGTATCATATTTAAATTCAAAGTATTGTATTTATATCATATTTAAATTTTTTCAAAGTATCAAAATTATATATTGTATTTAAATTCCAGTATGATAATTAATATAAAAATTTTGATTTCCACGCTTAAAGGCGGCACCTTTTGATGTTTGCGCAGGCTAAGAACGGCGGCATTCTTTGATCTCGCCTTTAGCTCCAATTGGCTACTGCTCCGTTTCTGTATTTTTAGAGGGCATTGCCAGTCGAGCTGTACCATAAAAACAAAAGGGGGCACCCTTGTGTAAAATTTCAGGCGGAAAAGTAGAAGAAAATCAATGAATAGGCAGTAGGCTGGTAGTTCGTTTGGTTTTGTAGCATTTTGATACTTTTGATATAAATATGATACTTGGGTATTAATACTTTTGATACCAGTATCAATATTAAAATTGGTATCAAAAGTATCATATTTAAATTATGGTATCATATTTAAATTATTTGGTATCATATTTATATCATATTTAAATTTTTTCCCAGTATCAAATATTAAAAGTATCATATTTAAATTCAAAGTATTGTATTTATATCATATTTAAATTTTTTCCAAGTATCAAATATCAAAAGTATTTTATTTAAATTCCAAGTATCATATTTATATCATATTTAAATTTTTTTCAAGTATCAAATATCAAAAGTATCATATTTAAATTCAAAGTATTGTATTTATATCATATTTAAATTTTTTCCAAGTATCAAATATCAAAAGTATTTTATTTAAATTCCAAGTATCATATTTATATCATATTTAAATTATTTTGCGGTATCAAAACAACAGTACATTACGCAGCTTGTAACTTGACCGAAACTCATCAAAAAAAGTTAACTTAGTTCTTGCACTTTTAACAGTGAACTGGAATGATATGCTTTGTCTTTTCTGTCTGTTTCCTATCAACTAATGCTTGACCTTAGATAGTAAACCTTTTTGCCGTGTGTTGTGGGTTTCTGCATGACGGGCTATCGTGATGGTTTTCATTTATGAAGCAACAAGTTTGATTATTTTTCGATCTGAAAAATTTGAAAAAAATTACGAAAATTTTTTCGTGAGTTATTTTACACCAACTTAATCAATTACCAATAATTAAATGAAAACTATTTCTATATTCAGGCCTTACTAATACAACAGTACAGGAATATCAGTTTCTTTAACTTGTAATTATTTTTAAATAAATGTAATTAAACTGAAATATGGAACTCTCGAAAACTTTTTGTTTTACCGAATCTGGTGGTTTTAATCGGGTTTAAGTCTTTGTCTTTCAAACTTATCGGATGTTTTATAGATGCACTGAAACTGTTTTCTGTATTGTTCTATTTATAGTCAATGGTTGGCTTTCACAAAGGTGGTTTTACTAAACCATGGTTTTACGTACGTTTTTATATGATTTGCACAGAATTTCATTACGAAATATCGCCTGCTTCGTTAGGAATTTCGTAGATTTTCTTAAGCCATGGTTTTAGCGCAGTTGAAATTGAAACTTGCAGCACAACAGGTCTCTGTTTTGCTGAAATTTCAGCTGAGCTAAAACCATGGTTCAAGAATATCTATTAAATTCGTAACGAATCAGGGTATAATTCGTATTGAAATTATGTAGGTATAAATCATATAAAAATGTACGTAAACCGTTTATGTTCGGTTTTGAGGGGGGGTACCCCCCTCAGTTGAGTACGGGGTCTTCAGTTGAGGGGGGTACCCCTCTGAAAACCGTACATAAACGGGCTATTTCGCGCTCCGCATTGGACGCACGCCCGAAGGCATAATAGAAAGAGTGTCATACATACTCTTCCTATTATGTACTCTTGGTTGTATGTAAACGACTAAGAAAGCAAATGATGACAGATCAGAATTGAACCGACATTTTATTCGTTTTTTATTTATATACTTTTAGTGGGAGTGAAATCATAAGATATGAGCACCACAATGGCAGTTTTAAACTGATCGCTTTGTTGTGAAAAGTATCACAGTAAGACGTAGAAAATGAACATTTTCAAAGATAAGGATAAACAAGTTAAAACTATGGGAATGTCTTAAATCTTTGGTGTGCTGTAGGTAGAAACTTTATAAATCAAACAATATCTTTGACACCGCAATAAAAAAATACAATGCAGCACTTTTTTCCTGAACAATTTCAATTTTATATTTGCAGTTTTGCACCAGTTTTATGGCCATTTTCGGAGATTTAATATCTGGATTAGATTAAATTGTCTAATTTTTGTAACTCAACACAAGATCGATGAAAATTTATGAAACTTTGTTGAACAATAAAACCATATAATCTTCATTTACTTGCAACTTTTTTGATTTTAAATTAATCCTAGGTTGCAAAGTTAAGCTACTTAATCTAATTCGGCTAATAATAATAAAACACATTTATAAATAGTACCTATGAAAATTCTACTGTTCCATTGATAACATTTGAAGTTGCTCCGGTTAATCTGATTTCGGAATGCTTTATGATCGTGCAGATAGAGAAACTGTTGTTTTAGTGTTTCTCAGTTTGATGCGGTTGAATATGTTTTACAAGATTTTAGTACATGGAACTTCATAAAACAGAAATCATCTGAGCGGTAAAGAGCGGTAGCAGAAATCATGTGACAAAGTTGCTGGTGACCTACTGCTAGAGTTCTTCGCCCGGGCCCGGCCCGCTATTGCTATAACTTGGCCCGGCCCGCGGGGCCGGTGGCGGGCGGGGCCGCTGGCCGGCTGCGGGCCGGTGGCGGGCCGAGCCGCGGGCCGGCTGCGGGCCGGGCTGCATTGATATTGATTTTTGTCACGCCGCTCAGGCTGCTTGCCATATGTCCAGTGTACACTTGTGAAATGTAACATCAAATGCGCGCATACGATTATGCAAATTAGTGTTACTCGTGTCCGTGTGCGTCTGTTGCACTTGGCTCGATTACATATGCAGCCGTATGTCCGTTCAGCCGACAAATTTACGAAAAAACCACACTTTACGAACAAGCTCAATCTGCGGCAAAATCTTCAGTAAGTGTTAAGAATTACGTTCAAGTAAGCTGACCAGCAGGTCAGCTAAAACCTGTTGTGCAGCAGATAATTATTTTATTGTAAAATGTGTATGCAAAAGTTCAAAGCTTTTTTTATCTTACAATAAGTTGTTTTTGCAAAAATCTGAAGTAGTTTTATTATATTGTAACAAATTATGCAGGAACGAGTTGTTTTAATTAGTGAGAAGTGTATTCATTCTTTCATGACCATCAAATGACTACAGTTCGAAAGAAATGTAGTATAAGATGGTGCCAACAAAATTATTTGTTCAAAATGTACGTAAACCTACAATTACAAATAAAAATACACTCACTCAAACAAAAACATTGAAAATCTTACTTAAGGGGGTAGTGTCGCGAAAGCAGTCGATTTTGCGCGACTGTAAAACTTGTTCAGTAAAATGTTGGAAATTGTTCTTTCTATATTTTAAAAATCTACCAAAAGACAAATTATTTTGCCAAGTTTCAGCAAAATTGGTGCAGCATATAGTTTGCAATAATGTCTCAAAGTCGGAAAAATGACGAAAAAAAAACCTATTCACATTCCATTTTTTAGTCACATTTATCAATTTTTCTGTTTAGTTTTTTTACCCAGACTAATAGCACATATGTTGTAGTTTATGCACACAAAATTTAGTGCAGATTACTGTAGCGGCTGTGGAGTAATACTAGTTTGAACTGTGAAGGTGTACTTAAACTGTAAAATAGTAACAGCAATAATGATAAATTGTGGAAAATCTAGACGCTTATTTTCAAATCAGAAGAAAAACGAACCTTCAATTTTCTTTTTTCTTATTTGTCGCAAAAAATTGTGCGTCCACACATGATGTGTACTTCACAAGCTGGCCAATCTGATATCTGGCTTGATTTTTCGAACTTTTATGTCCCTATTGTGTGATGTCTGGCTTACTAATGACGATTGGTCCAAGATATTTGTCAATATTGATAGTGTGATGTCTGGCAGTAGTTATTTGATACCATACAGCGTTGGACTAGCTTCTCATTGCATGTACTACTTCAGAACAAAAAGTTCTATTTTCACAGCCTATGAGCAAAACTGCTTTCGCGACACTACCCCCTTAATTCGTTACCGAGGTATGGTCGAGCTCAGCCGTTCGTGACTGGTCACGCTAACTATTCGCCATCACTGTTTCAAGAGACACACCTTTAGCAACATGGAATTTGTTGGTAAATGGTAAGCACCCACGGTGCTTAAACGCATGTGATTATCGACTTGAATTTAATTTTATTGTACTTACTACTTAAATTGAAGCTGAAGCTCGTTTTTTATGTTCAGTCAGACTGACAATCAGCAACTTTTTTACATTTTAGTTGAATCCGCTTGGCAGCAACTGTTATGTGGCTGGTTAGCTCAGTTGGTAGGGCGTCCGATCCGTAAACGGAAGGTTGGTGGTTCGACTCCACTCCTGCAGCTCCTTTTCGAATATTTTTTACCTGACGCTGACATTTCGTTCTTGTAGCAGAATACAGTTGATTAACTTAAGGGAAGCTGCACAGAATAAAGCGACAAATACACTGTAAATCTAGGTGACACACGCACATACACACACGAGCTGATGTTAAACATGCAGACAGACGCAATTCTTGCACAGTTTAGTGTTATCCCGCCAAAATCAAAACTGAAGACCTGTTGTGCTGTGGCACAACAGGAAAAAACCACGCCCGCGGCCCGGCCCACGGCCCGGCCCGCCGCCCGGCCCGCAGCCCGGCCCGCGGTCCGGACCGTGTGTACAGACCGTGTCCGCGACCGCGAGTAATAGTACTGGCTGGTCTGGTTTTAGCTTTCCTGTTTTGTTGTATTCAAATAAAGCTCGGCGTCCGGCCGGCGCTCTGGCTCGCAAACCGGCCCGCAGCCCAGCCCGCAGCCCAGCCCGCAGCCCGGATTGCTGCCCGGCCCACCACCGGCCCGCGGGCCGGTGGCTGGCCGGTGTGTGCGGGCCGGGCCCGGGCCGGGCCGGTCCGGTCCGGGCCCGGCCCGCGAGTGATAGGTCCGGCCCGGCCCGGCCCGACCCGCAAAATGTTGGTAGTGAAAGAACTCTACGGCTACTGCCGACGATGAACTTAAGCAATTATCAGTTTTGTCATGCTACGTTAGTACGCCAGTATGACTAACCGAATAGGTTAAGCATGGCTAAGTGGCCACGGACATGCTGTTGCCATTTTATTTTCATTTGTCCACACCTGTGCCTGGTACCTACAAGTTAGAAACTCAGGTTTCAAACGTGAGGGAACCTTTCCCACAGCTCAACGTATACTCAGAAATAGTTGAAACATAGGTATAGTGGCAAAATTGTCGATTTTTAAAAAGTTAAATGTAGCGCATGAATTTTCTGTATTTTTGATTTAGGGAAGACAAGAGGCAGCCTGTTTTGTGTTTATATTTTTTTATTTTTTTAGTACCAAGAGTCGGTTAACAACATATATCAAGAGTTACAACCGGTTGACCCAAACTTACTTGTTAATTTAAGAACCTCAACTGAAAATTTTGGTACATATAAAGTACGTTCAGTATGAACCATTTTTTACTCAAGGTCTTGACTAGAATAATAAAAATACGAGATGTCAAACTGGGACTTAAGCTACTGGATCTTAAAAACACGTTTAGCCCATTTACGTGGCTGAAATTTTTTTTGGGGCAGTTTTAGGCGTTTATTCCGAGTTTAGTGTTTGATTATTTTTGGTATTTTTGGGTACTTGCTACTTTGCCTTATTTTTGCGAAATCATTTTCCGACATCGAGATTTTTATGTCGCGAGTATTCAATTATTGAACCTCTGAGACTGTTTTTTTTTCTGCAAGCCGCAAAGTATCCCTTAATACGTCTCCAAGTGTTCCCCCGATATATTCAAAAAGTCGTTTTTTAAAGTGAGATGTTCATGTCTCAAAAATGGTAATTTGGGAAACGGAACTAAAATTTCCGTACCATTTTACAAACCTTTACGCCTTACCTGAAGCGGAATACAAGTGTGACCTAGGGCAAAAAAGTCGAACCATTTTCATTTAAGTTAAAGTTAAAGTTAAAGTACAGGCCATTGCTTCAATTTAAGTTACAGTTAAAGTAAGGCTCAGGCATCAATTTAAGTTAAAGTTAAAGTAAGCCGAAAATCAATGACTTTTATATAACTTTTTTAAAATAACATTAATTCAAAGTTAAAGTAGCGCTGTTTCAATTTAAGTTAAAGTTACAGTGAAAGTAAGACCTCTAACTTTTTTTTGGAGTTAAAGTTAAAGGTAAAGTAATACCCCTAACTTTTTTAATTTTAGTTAAAGTTAAAGTTCAACTTTTTTGCCCTAGTGTGACCTTACTTCTAAATTAGACACTTTTTTACGTGGCAAAAGCAGGGGTTCAAGGTACTCCTAAAATAATTTTCATACCAAATCTTAATTATCAATCTTAATTTTTGAAAATCGACCCCGTAAAAAATTTAACTTAATCAAGTGAACCGTTTCGACAAGCGCTTTGCGTATGTTATATCATACGCGGGCCGTAGAGTGTTTTACTTTTTTATGAGAGTGAGATACTATTATGTACTCTTGATAGTAATCATAAATCAAAACAACAAAAAACAAACTTAACTTATACAAATGTGTACACAAATGTATACAAATCACAAATGGCAGCTACACAAAAGAAGAAATCCGAAAGCGAAATATTTTGCCTTATACTTCGCAAATACACACATATAGTGTGTCGCCTGATTTTGGTTGCAGCATGTCCGTGACTATTAGTTTACAACTGTAATATTAACGGCTGTGTTACACTGTTAGTTTTATGCTTTTCTCTTAGTTTTTCTATAATTCGCAGTAATGAGAACATTCGTGCTAATCTATTTCGCAGACATTTTTTTAAATCAAAATTTGTAAATTCAGGTCCGACTGCAGAAGAAGCCTTTATCGATGTTTACGCCCAGCGCCCATCTCAAGAACTGTACTGCACTGTAACCATAGAAGAAGGAATATGCGTCGACTTGGTCGAACAATTGTACTACGTTCAGCCGTTTTACGTACGAACATTGGCAGAGGAGGTGATTCAACGTGAAGTTGCGGAAGTGACCATTTCTCACTTTGAACCTGTCAGTGTTTCGGAGCAGTACACCTTTACAAGCGTGGAAACGTTCGAAACCAAACTCTCTGAGGCGACACATACAGTTGCCAGACGGGAGGTTGTTCCGACTGAGCTGGGACTGATTCGACTTGAACAGGCCATTTTGACTGCAGCTGAAACTATTGTAGAAGAAGTAGGCACAACCAGAGATGTAGTGGAGACTTTGGCCCATGCCATAGCGTCGGTAGATGTTAGACGACAGGACATTATAGAGGTGGAAGAATTCTTCGATATCATCGAGGAAGAAATTGTGGTTCAAGAAACCTTCACTGATCTTCACTTGACAATAGTGAAGCCAGTAGTGAACGTGGAAGTAGATGTAGCCGTAATACCTTTTCCTGTTCACAGAGAATCACGTCGGATTTTGCCTGCAGTCAAACCTGTCATTGGTACAGACATTTTGGTATCCTTGGAGAAAACAGAACCCTTTATGTCGGCTACAGTCAGTATCAAAGAAGCTGAGCATGTTATCATTCTTCAAGGGTTCCAGCGCTATGTTGAAGAACAACTATATCTATCTGAATATGAACGTGTGGAGACTATTGAAGAAATAACTACATTCAGGGACGAAGAACACGCCATTGAGCAATGGCTCAGTTTGGAGATCCGACGACAGCCTCAGACTGAAGCCGTAGACATCTTCATTAGTGACTATCCATTGATATCGCAAACAGCGTATATACGATACGAACCTACAGTAAATAACGTGCACACTCTGACAAAATTAACAAAAACAGAAGAATCTGTAAGCATCATTGTGGAGCTTTTGGAAGCAGTATCAGTGCACATCACAGCAGCCCCGGCAAGAATTGATCGGCGTAAAGAAGAAAGCTCAGTGACAGTGCACATATCAAAGCCAGTTGAAAAACTGGGTCAAACTGTTATAATTCCGTTAGTTGAAACAGTCACTGCTTTACGCCAACAAATTGAAGCCTACTATGTGGAAACTGTTGAAGAACTAGCAGTCAAAGTGGAGGAAATTCATAAACATGTAGCTTATTCACAAATAACCGTAGCACTGAAAAAGCCTCAGGAACGCACCGACGTCGAAATTGGAGTAGTGCAGTTTCCTTTAGAGAAGATTCTCTGCAGCATTCGATTTGAAGAAATAACTGAAACTTTGCAATATGACGCTTTAATTGTGAAAAGTAAGGAAACAGCTGATGCTGTTATATTTATAAAGCAGGATACCGTGACACAAGTTGAATTTACAACTCAAGAAATACAACTGGTAAGCATGGTGGAACATGAAGAATATACAGCCATAGAACTTGATGCAGTGACAAAGAAATCGGAGCAGCTACTGTCTCTGGAATGTAAAATCTCTGACATTGTCACTGCAGGTGTGTCCTCTACCTTCAAATACAAACAGTTTTCTTCTGAAACCATTGTTGAGTTGACAATGCCCGGCATGATTTCAGCAGCTGAAGTTTCGGTCCAAGAGAACGTTTTTGAAAAAACAGCTGCAATTTTTTTGCTAACTGAACAACTAGAAGAAATTGAGCAATATTTTGTCAGTATGGATGAAATAGAAGAGTATAAAGAAAGTGCATACCTAGACATTGAACTTTTTAAACCACAGGAACGAAGTTATGTGGAAGTTCAAATAGCTGAATACAAGCAAGAAGATATCTGGAGCAGAATACTTCTTGAAAAAACAACAGAATCACTTCAAGTTGTAACAAAACTGTCCAGAACTGAGGATAAGATGGAAGTCGTCGGAGAAGTTGCAGAAGCACAAATAACACGTGTCACGTACAATTTGCAGACAATAAGAAAAAAATCAGAAGAGCATATGACTGCTGTACAACTTGAAACGTTTGCGATTAAACCACAGGATGTCAAGCTCGTAGAATATGAAATTGCCGCAACCACCAAAGAAGAAGTCCACACAATGGTTAATTATATTACATTGTTTTCTGAAACATTCATAGAAATTGAAATGCCTACTACTGCTCTGGACATAGAAGTATCTGTTCACGAAGGACTTCTAGAAAAGGCAACTGGTTATTTTTTGCAAACAGAGAAACTGGAAACAATCGAAGAATATGCAATTACTGTGGAAGAAATTGAAGAACGCAAAGAAGAATGTAATTTGGAACTGGAAATATTCAGACCCAAAGAGCATAGTTCAGTTGAAGTCGTCATTGCTGAATACAGCTATGCAATCATTTCGACTACAATTGTCTCAGAAGAGCAGATAGAAGCTCTACAAGTGGTTACGTACATATCAAGAACTGAAGACAGTTTAACAGTGACCGGTACTATCGAAGAAGAGCGTTTGCAGCAAATTGTATACGAAATGCAAGCGTCACAGTTAGTTTCTAAAGTGGTAAAAGAAGAAGTGTCAGCAGTGGCACTTGAAGCGACAGCAACTAGACCAGAAGATGTCACCTCACTGGAATGTCAAATATCAGAAGCGATTAAAGAAGAAGTATTTACAGCATTTGGATATAAAACACTGTTTTCAGAAACATATATTGAAATAGATATGCCCACCTTGGTTTCAGACATTGAAGTTTCTGTTCACGAGGCACTTCTAGAAAAAGCAAGCGGTTATTTTTTGCAAACAGAGAAACTGGAAACAATCGAAGAATATGCAATTACTGTGGAAGAAATCGAAGAACGCAAAGAAGAATGTAATTTGGAACTGGAAATATTCAGACCCAAAGAGCATAGTTCAGTTGAAGTCGTCATTGCTGATTACAGTCATGCAACCATTTCGACTACAATTGTCTCAGAAGAGCAGATAGAAGCTCTACAAGTGGTTACGTACATATCAAGAACTGAAGACAGTTTAACAGTGACCGGTACAATCGAAGAAGAGCGTTTGCAGCAGATTGTATACGAAATGCAAGAGTCACAGTTAGTCTCTAAAGTGGAAGAAGAAGAAGAGTCAGCGGTGGCACTTGAAGCGACAGCAACTAGACCAGAAGATGTTACCTCACTGGAATGCCAAATATCAGAAGCGATTAAAGAAGAAGTATTTACAAAATTTGGATACAAAACACTGTTTTCAGAAACGTATATTGAAATAGATATGCCCACCTTGGTTTCAGACATTGAAGTTTCTGTTCACGAGGCACTTCTAGAAAAAGCAAGCGGTTATTTTTTGCAAACAGAGAAACTGGAAACAATCGAAGAATATGCAATTACTGTGGAAGAAATCGAAGAACGCAAAGAAGAATGTAATTTGGAACTGGAAATATTCAGACCCAAAGAGCATAGTTCAGTTGAAGTCGTCATTGCTGAATACAGTCATGCAACCATTTCCACTACAATTGTCTCAGAAGAGCAGATAGAAGCTCTACAAGTGGTTACGTACATATCAAGAACTGAAGACAGTTTAACAGTGACCGGTACTATCGAAGAAGAGCGTTTGCAGCAGATTGTATACGAAATGCAAGAGTCACAGTTAGTTTCTAAAGTGGAAGAAGAAGAAGAGTCAGCGGTGGCACTTGAAGCGACAGCAACTAGACCAGAAGATGTTACCTCACTGGAATGCCAAATATCAGAAGCGATTAAAGAAGAAGTATTTACAAAATTTGGATACAAAACACTGTTTTCAGAAACGTATATTGAAATAGATATGCCCACCTTGGTTTCAGACATTGAAGTTTCTGTTCACGAGGCACTTCTAGAAAAAGCAAGCGGTTATTTTTTGCAAACAGAGAAACTGGAAACAATCGAAGAATATGCAATTACTGTGGAAGAAATCGAAGAACGCAAAGAAGAATGTAATTTGGAACTGGAAATATTCAGACCCAAAGAGCATAGTTCAGTTGAAGTCGTCATTGCTGAATACAGTCATGCAACCATTTCGACTACAATTGTCTCAGAAGAGCAGATAGAAGCTCTACAAGTAGTTACGTACATATCAAGAACTGAAGACAATTTAACAGTGACCGGTACAATCGAAGAAGAGCGTTTGCAGCAGATTGTATACGAAATGCAAGAGTCACAGTTAGTCTCTAAAGTGGAAGAAGAAGAAGAGTCAGCGGTGGCACTTGAAGCGACAGCAACTAGACCAGAAGATGTTACCTCACTGGAATGCCAAATATCAGAAGCGATTAAAGAAGAAGTATTTACAAAATTTGGATACAAAACACTGTTTTCAGAAACGTATATTGAAATAGATATGCCCACCTTGGTTTCAGACATTGAAGTTTCTGTTCACGAGGCACTTCTAGAAAAAGCAAGCGGTTATTTTTTGCAAACAGAGAAACTGGAAACAATCGAAGAATATGCAATTACTGTGGAAGAAATCGAAGAACGCAAAGAAGAATGTAATTTGGAACTGGAAATATTCAGACCCAAAGAGCATAGTTCAGTTGAAGTCGTCATTGCTGAATACAGTCATGCAACCATTTCCACTACAATTGTCTCAGAAGAGCAGATAGAAGCTCTACAAGTGGTTACGTACATATCAAGAACTGAAGACAGTTTAACAGTGACCGGTACTATCGAAGAAGAGCGTTTGCAGCAGATTGTATACGAAATGCAAGAGTCACAGTTAGTTTCTAAAGTGGAAGAAGAAGAAGAGTCAGCGGTGGCACTTGAAGCGACAGCAACTAGACCAGAAGATGTTACCTCACTGGAATGCCAAATATCAGAAGCGATTAAAGAAGAAGTATTTACAGAATTTGGATACAAAACACTGTTTTCAGAAACACATATCGAAATAGATATGCCCACCTTGGTTTCAGACATTGAAGTTTCTGTTCACGAGGCACTTCTAGAAAAAGCAAGTGGTTATTTTTTGCAAACAGAGAAACTGGAAACAATCGAAGAATATGCAATTACTGTGGAAGAAATCGAAGAACGCAAAGAAGAATGTAATTTGGAACTGGAAATATTCAGACCGAAAGAGCATAGTTCAGTTGAAGTCATCATTGCTGAATACAGTCATGCAACCATTTTGACTACAATTGTCTCAGAAGAGCAGATAGAAGCTCTACAAGTGGTTACGTACATATCAAGAACTGAAGACAGTTTAACAGTGACCGGTACAATCGAAGAAGAGCGTTTGCAGCAGATTGTATACGAAATGCAAGAGTCACAGTTAGTTTCTAAAGTGGAAAAAGAAGAAGAGTCAGCGGTGGCACTTGAAGCGACAGCAACTAGACCCGAAGATGTTACCTCACTGGAATGCCAAATATCAGAAGCGATTAAAGAAGAAGTATTTACAGAATTTGGATACAAAACACTGTTTTCAGAAACATATATCGAAATAGATATGCCCACCTTGGTTTCAGACATTGAAGTTTCTGTTCACGAGGCACTTCTAGAAAAAGCAAGTGGTTATTTTTTGCAAACAGAGAAACTGGAAACAATCGAAGAATATGCAATTACTGTGGAAGAAATCGAAGAACGCAAAGAAGAATGTAATTTGGAACTGGAAATATTCAGACCCAAAGAGCATAGTTCAGTTGAAGTCGTCATTGCTGATTACAGTCATGCAACCATTTCGACTACAATTGTCTCAGAAGAGCAGATAGAAGCTCTACAAGTGGTTACGTACATATCAAGAACTGAAGACAGTTTAACAGTGACCGGTACTATCGAAGAAGGGCGTTTGCAGCAGATTGTATACGAAATGCAAGAGTCACAGTTAGTTTCTAAAGTGGAAAAAGAAGAAGAGTCAGCGGTGGCACTTGAAGCGACAGCAACTAGACCAGAAGATGTTACCTCACTGGAATGCCAAATATCAGAAGCGATTAAAGAAGAAGTATTTACAGAATTTGGATACAAAATACTGTTTTCAGAAACATATATTGAAATAGATATGCCCACCTTGGTTTCAGACATTGAAGTTTCTGTTCACGAGGCACTTCTAGAAAAAGCAAGTGGTTATTTTTTGCAAACAGAGAAACTGGAAACAATCGAAGAATATGCAATTACTGTGGAAGAAATCGAAGAACGCAAAGAAGAATGT
>JASANF010007787.1:0-12396 GCA_030248245.1 Trissonchulus sp. WLG1_4
CCCGCCCGCTTTCTTTCCCATTTTGGTCTTTTTGTTACTCTGCAATGACCAAAATTTTCAACTCAAATTGTAGCTTTATTTCACGTAAATTTATCATTTTAAAAGCTAGACAAGTAATTTTTTAGTACAACATTAAAAAAATTTAATATATGAAAACCAATTTAAACTTTTTACGCTGCTTAAATGAAGACAAATTTTAAAACCAAAACACAATGTTTTTACTCTGTGCTTTTACTAATTAATCATGAAATTACATAAGTGTACGTGTCATCAAGTTAAAATATCGCACAAGGGTTAGTTTTTACCACGTCGACGTCAGTTTTTTAGCATTAAATTGCCTCAATATTTGCAACGTATTACCAAACGTTAGCAATCTGTACAACTTTAAATTAAACATGTGTAAACGGTGCCACTTTTTGTTTGGTAATTTTTATTTTTTGATGTACCTAAAAACATTTAATAGGCTGGCCATTTCCAAAATAGCTAATTGTTTTGATTTATACCATTCGTAATTTATGTTTGGTTTAGATGGAACAAAAACAGATAGTTATCACCACACACGAATATAGTCTGATCATATGCATCAGTCTAAACTGTGATGGGTCTATTGCCACTAAGAGCTACATATGGGATCGTCAATATAAATATTTGTACCATACACTATTTATTCCTTCAGAAAATTATCGAAAAAGTTAGTATGAGAGAGAAAAACTCCCATAGCTTTTTCTTATGCCGTGAAATTGAGACTAACTGGAGGAACTAAAGGAATAATTGAACCATTAGATTGGGTGACTGCAAACATGTAGTTTGATGACCCTAGACAGCATGTACAGCTAAGCCTTTATTTCAGTTGCAGAAAATTACAGAAAGAAAATTTTGAAAGAAAGAAAAAATTAAAAAAATGAAAGAAGAAATTAAAGAAATGAAAGAAATGAAATGAAAACTTTTGATGCATATTCTGAAAGTTAATATATACGTACGTAAGTACTTTTGTTATTAGTGGCCAGTAAGGATAAGCTACCTTGGCCAAACACTCCAGCTTTTTGTCTGGCTTCAAACTTGACAGAATAAAAAAGTTATAGCGCAACCCAGCTGTTATTTTAATAATATGACAGATTATTGAGGGCAAAAGGTCAGTCTGGGTCAGTCTGCACTTTGATGAAAAGCAGATGTAGAGAAAATAGACTGACATCCCGCACCAAAGAGCTTATAGCTTATTAGAAAAATTAGCAAGAAATTTGAGACGCGGAAAATGAAACGAGAAGAAACTAGCAAGAAATGAAAGAAATGAAATGAAAGTTGCAAGAAATAAAAGAAATGAAATAAAACTGGAAAGAAATGAAAGAAAAAAACTGAAGAAAGAAATGAAAGAAATTTTGCAAGAAATGAAAGAAATTGCAACTGAAATAAAAGCTTAGCTGTATGTGTTTTATATAACAATGACAAAAATGACAGCATACATCGTGTACTCCCTGTCTACATCATAAATTTGGAACAATCCATGATCAATTCCAGTCCACATTCACACAAGGGACAGGGCTCAATTTTCATGGTTAAGATGATCGTTTCCAATTTGCAGTTTTTGTCGCAATTCGCCCAAACCTATTGCTGACTTCATCATCTTCGGCATACATATGGTGCACTTTTAAGCCAACATATGGGCAAGGTATATGCACTTCATATTGAGCTACACTCAAGTTATAATTAAAAAAGTAGTGTTTTTGACATTTTTTACTATTTTTTACAAAATAGAGTGATTTTTAAACAACTGTTTATCAAACACAGTATTGTTTCTCGTTAAATTAAAAATTTGTTATCTAAAGTCTGACCAAAAAAGGTTGAGTCACTTCATGTTTTGCTTGTTGCATAAAAATGGTAAGAGATAGCCCCAACAAAGTATATATATTCTTGACCCTTGGGACGAGTAGAATTTTGTAGTGACCATCACTAGTCACTCTGACGAAAAAGTTTCTGTACGCCCACCAAATTCAAAACTAACATTCATTATATATTGTAGGTTCTTGTCCACCAGACGAACTTTCGAATGAGCTATAGATGTCCACTCAATGTCCACTCAGTGTCCACTTATTAGCTGTCAAAGAAAAAGTACATTTTTGCGTCTAAAACCACTCCTGGACATTTTTTTCGGCCAATTTCTTTTTTATGTTGCAGACAACAATGCTGGCTAAGTTTTACAATTTATTATTGTAGTATATTGTATTGGAGTTGCGTTTTATAAACTAAATAAACTGACCACTTGACCACTGGGGGGGGGGGGGGCAAACTGAGATTTTTTCACATGTTACACGTACCAATTTGATAATTTAGCCTATCTGAAGCAGCAAGAATTGCTACTACTGCTTATATTAAAATTTTTATCAAATGTTACACTTCCGGCTGACCAATGGTCATTTCCCTGAAAATTGCACCAACTGTCTTTAGTGCCCCTGTGCACTCATTTATTCGCAAATATTGCTTAAAATTTTATTTTAATATATTATTTACATTTAATCATAACTTAATCAGCTATTTTCAGTCGTTAATCGTTCAACTACCTCAAGTTTAACTCATTGACAAATAGAGAAAGTTTTGAAAAAGATCAAATTTTAAAAATTTTTAGTAAAATAAATTTAGTAATTTAGTAATAAATTTAAATTAGTAAAATTTTTTGTTCTTAAAATACTATTTATTATTTGAATAATTAATTTTTAACAAAATTCAAAGCTTTCGAAACACTTACTATAGTAGTGGTTACACAGTGAACGCACCATTGTTATTGTTTATAAAGGAAATTTAGCACTTGCCTGTTGTATCCTGGCGTAATCGAATGCAAGAACGTCTGCCTCGCAATCTGCAGGTCTGCGTTCAAATCCCAGAGGAGACTCTCATTTTTCTTTTTTATTGTTCAATTTTTCATGCCATTTTAAGCAAAACCTAAGCTTTCGACAAGTCTAAAATTAATACCATTTTAAAAAAGTTCATTTTTAGGTTATTTCTTTGGCCTTATTTTTCAACAGCTTGTATGTTATTCACAAACATTCTTTGTGTAGAACGTAATACATGCAGTGTGTGCTGATTGTGTACGTAATAATTTTTAGATATAAACATTTGATTTTTAAATAATTTCATATTATTCCATTAGTAATAAAATGAAAATCCAATTGCGCGATTATGACATTATTCCCACAATGTATTGGGACACCTGGGATCAAAATAGCCCCTATGTACATGGTTTACAATTTACAGCTAAAATTTTAACCAGTTTTCTTTAAAAAGTTCATAAAAAGACCTATTCTAACTCGTGCATATTCTTGTCACTGTAGTTTCGCCTGTAATTTTTACACCCTTATGTCTGTTTGCTAGACAAATCTACAAATTTATAACGCATCTAATAGGTCATTGGTTCATAGACATATATCCGGTTAACCGTAAATATTTCGGTAATTTGATTAATAAAATTTATCGAACGGTTAATTGAAACCGGTCCGTAACCAAAATTCGGTTATTCGGTTAGCCAGTTAGTCGTTTGATAAACAGCTAAACGCTCAATTTGCAAAACTATAGCAGCTGATAGTAGCCAAAATTGGCTGTATTAATACGTATAGCATATGTACGTATTAATTACTCATTGTTATTAATAGCCTAATAATAGTGTAATAATAGCCTAATATTAATAACATCAACATCCAAAGAGTCAGGACAGGACCTCAGCGCTGCGGCTCTTGCCAACTTTTAATATTCTTCAGAAATTTTATTTTCATCTTCCGCGTCTGTTTACATTGATGCTTCTTCCGGCGAAGCCGTATTTAAATAATCATTTTGCTCATTTTCATTGTCTTCTTCTTCGTCATCATCTTCATCATGATCGTCCGGCCGTCCGTCAACATCATCATCGTCATCATCATCACCATCACTATCGTCGTCGTCATCAACAGATACAATAAGTTCATTCATTTTCCAATCTGTTAATCCATCTCGCTCCCAATAGTTGTTTTCTACTTTCACAACATACAAAATTGAAATTAAACTTCATCAAGTCATATTCTTTCCAAAATAAAACATAACATAATGCAAAAACTTGAAAAAATGCGAAAATTGAGAAAATTCCCAGCATATTTTAAACAAACTGCAAAATTATTAAATAAAAACTAAATAAGTTTACGATCCAGTTATTGGTCTGTGAAACGCAAAAAACCGCTTATAAATAGCTTCTAAAACAACCGAGTAACAGCCTATTTGATTTTGCTGCAAAATTGAAACTTCCACTTTAACCCTTTCATTCATAATGTTGCTTCAGAGCAACAATTGGCCCTAACTCCTACTAGTGAAACCTGTCGGCCTGATGTTTCACAAAATCATGTCCTTCATGAGGATACCTTAGGTATCCGAGTGAAGCGAGCTAGTGGCCGAGTAGTCTGGCGTGACAGTACTGCCACAAAGTTGTTTCTGGGAAGCATGCCCAGTCTGTGGCAGCGGATCAAATCCCGGCCAGAGCTTGGACTTAGTGCAATTTAGAAAAATTCATGAAGGAAAGGGTTAATCTTGACATATTTAACCCTTTCATTTATAATGTTGTTTCAGAGCAACAATTGGCCCTAACTCCTACTAGTGAAACCTGTCGGCCTGATGTTTCACAAAATCATGTCCTTCATGAGGATACCTTAGGTATCCGAGTGAAGCGAGCTGGTGGCCGAGTGGTCTGGAGTGACAGTACTGCCACAAAGTTGTTTCTGGGAAGCATGCCCAGTCTGTGGCAGCGGATCAAATCCCGGCCAGAGCTTGGACTTAGTGCAATTTAGAAAAATTCATGAAGGAAAGGGTTAAATGCAGTTGGGGAAAGGGGATAGTGGACCTATTTTTTTGCGGATTTTTTAAAATATGACACCCCAAAATCTGAACCCTCAGTGAGGCACGTTTTCGCAACTTTTCGAATACTTTTTTTTAGTACTAAACGTGTTTAAAATTTGAGTCTACAATACGTTAGCCAATAGCACAAAAAAGCGCCTAAATAGCGCAAATAGCACCCTAAGGTGCTATAACCACTATTTTGAAAGCCTATGAAAAAATAGCGCTTATAGCACTGATGCGCTATCGTCTTGTTATGTAGTTATATTTTTTTATATCGTCGCCCAGAGCACAAACAAAATTTGAAAATAATTTTAAAATTCTTTTTTTTTATTGAGGGATTGTATACGTAGTAAAATGAACAAAAATTTTCAATTAGTTAGCCAGTAGCACAAAATAGCGCCTAAATAGCGTAAATAGCACCCTAAGCGCTATTCAAAATTAGCTTCGCCATATAAATGGACATTAACGCGAACACCAATAGGCCGGCGCAGCTCAACTGATAAAGCGTTACGCTAGGCAACTAGCGATGGTTGGTTCGAACCCCCCTGTATCTGTAACTGTATAAGGTACCCCGCAGATTTTTGTTGACAACTAGACAACAACAGATTTTTAGCAAAATTTTTTTTCAGGTGGTGCTCCTGAATGCACAATTGCAAGCTGGTGTAAAAGTATGCCCAAACACAAAATAGGACGTTGATTGATACAAATTAGCGTTCGCTGTAGACCAAACGTGAGTGGAATTTCGGCTTGCAATTTCTCTTCACAACTAGATAGCTGTTGCACAAGCAATAGCTCATTTTACTCGCCATAACGTGATCGAGCGGTCGCAAAATGTCATTTTTGATGCATATGATTGATATATTGAAAAATCACTAAAATCACAATTTTCGAATAACGTAATTTTAACTAAATTTTTTTAAGTACTATTGATTTGCTCAAAATCAAAATTTGCGACCGCTCGAAGACAACGAGGGGCATTTATGAGCCAAATTTTAATTTTCTTCGTTGAGCCAATTTTTTAAAATCGCAAGCCGAAAACTTGCGTTTGTAGTCACACGCACTATATTTCAGCATCATGCAAAAATTACTGCTTTATTTTACAAAAAATGCACCACACTCAAAAAAACACGAAAAATTTTAAAGTATGTCCAAGTAAAATACAGGTGGGCCCGGCTTCATAAACGCAACATTAGTGAATATTAGTAAATATTAGTAAACATTAGTTCATTAGTTGAAACACTAGCGTTTCATCAATATTCAACTAAGATTTGTGCATTAGTTATTATTCATTAGTATATTAGTGCTCAACTATTAGTGCGCTAGGCTACTCGAGTTTGATAATAACACTAATTTTAAAGCCAATGCAGTAATATACTAATAATTAGTTATTAGTCGCAGCCCACCCGTAATTGTTCTATTAGTCCATTGTTAATTTTGTGTTCTGTTTTTATAGCGTTTTTTTTTGTTCCTATCATTTAGTGCTATTTCCCTTGGCTTTGACTAACAAACCTTGTCAAACGCCTTGGTTCAAGTTTTAGAACCGACACACAGGCCCGTATTCACATACTAACACTAACACTTAGGCCCGTATTCACATACTAACACTAACGCTTAAACTTAGTGTTTACACTTAGTGTTAGCGCTTATAAGCGCTAAGTGTTATTCACATACTTAGGCCCGAATTCACATACTAAGAGTTATTCACATACTAACGCTAAGCGTTTGCTAAGTGTTAGCGCTTAATTTGTACTAAACTGTTATTCACAAAATAAACGCTTAAAAATTAGTGTTATACTAAACTTAGCGTTTAGCAACTTTTGTGCTTAGTTTTGGCTTTGGCTTGGAGTGCGCTCCCTGCTTGATGTGGATCCGGAATTCGTTATTTATCGGCATTTCCATTTGGTATTTATAAATCCGATTAAAGATTTATTTAAATTACTATTTCTTATTAATAATATATATTTTTCTCGAACTATAAATTTGTAAAAAATGTTTTCAGCAGGTGGATTCCTGAGAAATGCAAAATCAGCTCTACATGTTTCAGGGGGCATATCGTGAAAAATATAAATTTTCAAATAGAAGTTCTTGAAGAAAAATTACTTTGATTAAGATGCTCTACTCAAAAATGTAAAAAAACGAATTTGGACAACGAAGTGCATTTTTTATTTTTGGCGATTAAGGGGATAGTGTCGCGAAAGCAGTTTTGCTCATAGGCTGTGAAAACAGAACTTTTTGTTTTGAAGTAGTACATGCAATGAGAAGCTAGTCCAACGCTGCATGGTATCAAATAATTACTGCCAGACATCACACTATCAATATTGACAAATATCTTGGACCAATCGTCATTAGTAAGCCAGACATCACACAATAGGGACATAAAAGTTCGAAAAATCAAGCCAGATATCAGATTGGCCAGCTTGTGAAGTACACATCATGTGTGGACGCACAATTTTTTGCGACAAATAAGAAAAAAGAAAATTGAAGGTTCGTTTTTCTTCTGATTTGAAAATAAGCGTCTAGATTTTCCACAATTTATCATTATTGCTGTTACTATTTTACAATTTAAGTACACCTTCACAGTTCAAACTAGTATTACTCCACAGCCGCTACAGTAATCTGCACTAAATTTTGTGTGCATAAACTACAACATGTGTGCTATTATTCTGTGTAAAAAAACTAAACAGAAAAATTGATAAATGTGACTAAAAAATGGAATGTGAATAGGTTTTTTTTTCGTCATTTTTCCGACTTTGAGACATTATTGCAAGCTATATGCTGCACCAATTTTGCTGAAACTTGGCAAAATAATTTGCCTTTTGGTAGATTTTTAAAATATAGAAAGAACAATTTCTAACATTTTACTGAACAAGTTTTACAGTCGCGCAAAATCGACTGCTTTCGCGACACTACCCCCTTAAAGGAGCAAAATGGATCGAATTGGTCGGAAAATGTCACTAATATATCCTAAATTGCATGCCCTTTCTTCCCATGGCGGCCAAAAACCTCCCCCACTCTCCCTATCCCTTCCCCACACCATCCCCTAACTAAGCGCTTAGCGCTTCGGGAGCTCCCGAGGTCCCTAAACTTAAGCGCTTAATTCTAAGCCAAACACTAAATTTTAAGTATGTGAATACAAAATTGATACGCTAAGTTAATCGTTAGTGTTTGCTAAGCGCTTAAATAAACACTAAGTATGTGAATAACACTTAGCGCTTATAAGCGCTAACACTTAGTGTAAACACTAACTTTAAGCGTTAGTGTTAGTATGTGAATACGGGCCTTAGTGTTTATTTAAGCGCTTAGCAAACACTAACGCTTAACTTAGCGTTTCAATTTTGTATTCACATACTTAAAATTTAGTGTTTGGCTTAGAATTAAGGTGGTAGTAACGATTTCGACGATATAACTTTGAAGCACGTTTTTGTAGCAATTTTGAAACTCACAGCAAAACCGCAATAATTTTTGTAAACTAGACTAAAATTGTGATGTTGGTTTCTTTTTATTTGTCAAAATTCTAAGTTTAAGGCTAGCTACTAAATTGGCTTACCAAACAGTAAGCCAACGTGGTAGCTAGTCTTATCTTGTACAGTTTGAACTGAATAAAATATTATTTGTGTATATTTTGATCTAGTTTCATAAAATTATGGTTACTTTTAGACTAGTTTACTATTCGTTTCAAAAAAAGATTTCACTGATTTCTAATGTAAGAAATCGTCGAAATCGTTACTACCACCTTAAGCGCTTAAGTTTAGGGACCTCGGGAGCTCCCTAAGCGCTAAGCGCTTAGTTAGTGGATGGTGTGGGGTAGGGGTGGGGAGAGTGGGGGAGGTTCTTGGCCGCCATGGGAAGGAAGGGCATGCAATTTAGGATATATTAGTAACATTTTCCGACCAATTCGATCCATTTTGCCATTTTAATCGCCAAAAATAAAAAATGCACTTTGTTGTCCAAATTCGTTTTTTTACATTTTTGAGTAGAGCATCTTAATCGAAGTAAGTTTTCTTCAAGAACTTCTATTTGAAAATTTATATTTTTCATGATATGCCCCCTGAAACATGCAGAGCTGATTTTGCATTTTTCGGGAATCCACCTGCTGAAAACATTTTTTACAAATGTATAGTTCGAGAAAAATATATATTATTAATAAGAAATAGTAATTTAAATAAATCTATAATCGGATTTATAAATACCAAATGGAAATGCGGATAAATAACGAATTCCGGATCCACATCAAGCAGGGAGCGCACTTCAAGCCAAAGCCAAAACTAAGCACAAAAGTTGCTAAACGCTAAGTTTAGTATAACACTAATTTAAGCGTTTATTTTGTGAATAACAGTTTAGTACAAATTAAGCGCTAACACTTAGCAAACGCTTAGCGTTAGTATGTGAATCACTCTTAGTATGTGAATTCGGGCCTTAAGGTGGTAGTAACGAATGTGCAGTGATTTTTAAATTTTTGAAAAAATTTAGTTGATTCAAACTGTATTTTTTGAAAATAAAGTCTGTAAAAAATTGATTCATATACACAAAATGGCCAATGAAGTTAGCGGGATCATGTGAAAAATTTGTAGGAGCAAGCCAAGCCAACGAGCCAAACTACACAACAGGAGAATGGAAATTTAACAGTTTTGGCCACTTTTCTAAGCGCATGCGCAGCGCATAAACACAAAAATGAACATGAATAAACTTTTGCAAATTTTCTAGACCCAAAATTAAAATTTTTCAAATTGCTTATATTTTTGCGCAGATATAGAACCCGAAAGTTGAGTGTGAATAGAAAGTTTTTACTTTGAAACCATATATTTCATTTAATAATTGACAAATTATGAAATCGTGCATTTTGGGTCTAGATAATTCACTTTTGAATATTTGTGCAATTTTTTGTATGTTTTTGTTGTTAAAACTCTTCAAAAAGTGGCCAGATTTGAAAGTGCTCAAAAACGCCAAATTGGTCTAGTTTTAACACGTGCCATACAAATCATCTTCACAGTTGTACAATAAAACTTTGCTTAAATGTAGAAGAAAAGTAGCGCTTTCTAACGATATAAAAATTATGCTCTAAAGTTAATTCATTATTGAATACTAGCCTGTTGAAAAACACTGCACATTCGTTACTACCACCTTAAAGTTAGTGTAAACACTAACTTTAAGTGCTTCGTAACACCAAATTTACTGCTACGAAGCACTTAAAGTTAGGGTTTACACTAACTTTAAGTGTTAGTGTTAGTATGTGAATACGGGCCACAGACTTACTTTTTACTTAAGGTGGTACTAACGAATGTGCAGTGTTTTTCAACAGGCCAGTGTTCAATAATTAATTAACTTTAGAGCATACTTTTTATATCGTTAGAAAGCGCTACTTTTCTTCTACATTTAAGCAAAGTTTTATTGTATAACTGTAAAGCTGATTTGTATGGCACGTGTTAAAAGTAGACCAATTTGGCTTTTTTGAGCACTTTCAAATCTGGCCACTTTTCGAAGAGTTTAAAGAACAAAAACATGCAAAAAATGGCAAAAATACTTAAAAGTGAATTATCTAGACCCAAAATGCACGATTTTATGATTTGTCAATTATTAAATGAAATATACGGTTTCAAAGTAAAAAGTGTCTATTCACACTCAACTTTTGGGTTCTACATATATCTACATGTATATCTACGCAAAAATATAAGCAATTTAAAAAATTTTCATTTTGGGTCTAGAAAATTTGCAAAAGTTTATTCATGTTCATTTTTGTGTTTATGCGCTGCGCATGCGCTTAGAAAAGTGGCCAAAACTGCTATATTTCCATTCTCCTGTTGTGTAGTTTGGCTTGTTGGCTTGGCTTGCTCCTAAAAATTTTTCACATGATTCCGCTAACTTCATTCGCCACTTTGTGTATATACTATATGAATCAATTTTTTACAGACTTTATATTAAAAAAATACAGTTTGAATCAACTATTTTTTTTTAAATTTAAAAACCACTGCACATTCGTTAGTACCACCTTAAGGTAGCGCTCAGCAACAAAACTCATGTTTGGCGCTCAGCTCATGCAATAAATAGCAATACCACTTTAATTGTATATCAAAGAGACATCAAAAAAACCTATTTACAATACAGTTCAGCACTTTAATGTGAATGTGTCAAATTTTATGACCATGTCGATTTTCCTATTCACACTAATTTTGTTTTTGACCTAGCTCAGCGAAACTTCAACCGATTTTGACGATTTTGGTATCAATAGAAAGATCTTTCAAAAATCTAGACGTGATTGATCTTCGATTTTTCATTTTTATTTTTGATTTTGCAAAAAATCGATTTTTCAAAAATCAGTCGTGTTTGAGCGACTACAAAAAGTGCTGCGGGCCAAAATTTGAAAATCGAAAAACTTTCACGTCTCCATTTATATTCTTTCTTTCATTGTGCAAATTTTCAACTCAATCGCAAACGGCAGCTGGGACCCAGGTCCAAAAAAAGTAGTCGATTTCGCTGCGCAAAAATGTAAGGTTTGCCCACACGTTTCACTTTTTCAAAAATTAGACCTTTCCTAGGACTGCATATTTCCGTTGAAAAAGTTACAAAAAGCCATACTCAATTTTTTAAGAAATTAAATCAAAAATTTGACATTTTCGAAGATTTATCAGCTTTGTAGGTTTTGCATTTTGGATTTGCTATTTTCACGGCTAAATAACTCAGCAAAACTTCAACGTATTCTTAAGTTTAATACATCAATTTAAAGCTAAGAAACCGCATATTTCGATGATATGAGTAATCATTTTATATGGAAACAAAAATTTTTTTGCTACGGCTACAAAATTGTCCAAAAAATTTAAAAAAATTTTTATCACAATATGCACATCAAATGAAAGCTATTTTCATTTTGAACAACTTTGCTTCAAGACATTATGGTCAAAAATGTCGCTGAAAAAAATTAAACGCCAAAGTCGGTTCCCCTGAGCGCCACCTTAAGGGCCTTAAGGTGGTAGTAACGTTTTCGACAGTTTTGCAGGAGTAAAACTTGACGACTTACGATTAATTTTTAATCAACAATATTAGTACAAATATCAATTTAGAAAACCATGAACTATTATGAGATAAATGCTTGCTAAAATACCTTGAAACTATTATTTTTAATTTTCACAGAAAATATTTTTCAGCCAGTTACGACAAATTTTTGTAAATTTATGTTTAGCTAAGCCAAAGTAGTAGCTAGTCAAAACGGCCATTTATTGAAAAAAGAAAAAATGACACACGGGCATGTCAAAAACCTTCAATTTAGATGCCAAAACTTATCCTTCCGCGTTTCGCTTTTTGAGATTACGTCACATTTATGCAACATTAGCACAGGACGACCCGAAAAGTTGAAAATAGGGTTTTTTCCCCGCACCACTATATATTTCACTAACTAGCGCAGCAAAAAATTTTGGCTGAACCCCCCCCATTGAAATTTTCTGGGTACGCCCCTGATCCCTAGTTATAGTATTCGTATTTATTAAAAATTGCTACTTCTGACTTAGAATGGCTATTTTTTGTAGTAAAATGTAATTAAGTTATTATGTACGCATA
>JASANF010007788.1:0-29735 GCA_030248245.1 Trissonchulus sp. WLG1_4
CTGCGCCACGTCTGGTCGCTAAACTACGTACTAAACCGAACAAGTAGCTCACTTCTTGCAGCTACAACCAAAACGGGACAAAACCTGTATCAATCAGGGGGCTCGTTAACCCTGTTTTATTACATTATTACCATAGAGTCGCTAAAGTGCTATGGTATTTTGAATAGTTTAACAACCAAAAGCATCAAAACCGCCCAGATATTCAACAAAATCAAACTGCCAAACTATTGTAGTATTTTTTGCCTGAACCAAGTCAACCTGAACAAGCACGCAACGTGTCTTGTCTTTACAGCAGCTGATCAAAGTTAGGCCTTTTCCATTCCCCTGTCCTTGAAGACAAATGAGAACCGATCTTAAGAGTGACTATGAAGCCAGGTTCATCCTTATCATAATCTTTGTCCTTAATTAATCGCATAAAAACTAGCCGGCCAAATGAGCCACATTTATCCAAAAAAAGGAAGTTGGAATCAAGTCCAGTTCGTATGCAAAACATCACACCAGACATTTCAATAACTTGTTCACAATAACTGACTAAAAATTGTCTTTGTCCTTGTTCTTCCGTCCTTGAGGACAAAACCGGGCTTAATAGTACCAAGAGTGCATAATAGGAAGAGTATGACACTCTTCCTATTATGCCTTCGGGCTTGCGTCCAATGCGGAGCGCAGAATAATCTAGTTTTGTTAGTTTTTGAGTGGGGAGTGTATACATACATACCCTCCCTAATTTCAAGACATAGTACTCAACTGAGGGTGAGGGTACCTAATACCAACACCCATTAACTTGACAAGCGGACAAATATGACATGTGGCGATACCAAAAAATAAATTATTTATCCTAAATTACTTTCTCTGCGACGCCCAACCGCCTCTCTCAGGTTCAACCTAGCCAAGTGACAGGCTGAAATTCATGAGATGTTTAATATTAATAAAACCACACGTAGTTCAGGTAAAATTCACGGTTGTCAGAGAAATTTAAATCCTGGTGCTACATACATCATGGCTGGAAAATGTCTCGGGACTAATTTGCAAAGGTGGTTTACAATCGTTAAATGCACTTTTAGGTGTTTTTTTCGCAAAGCCTGAAGCATAGCAAATGACATTACAAGCGATTCCTCGGTCTGAATTGAGCTGCGAATCGGCATCATATTTCATTCCAGTAAGTCTCAGATAAGAGATCACAAAGCGCGTTTTAAAGTATTCAGCAAGACACTTCGGGTGGATTTCACAAGGGTGGTTCTACTAACCATAGTTTTACGTACGTTTCTATATAAATTGCACATAATCTGATTACGAAATGTAGCCTGATTCATTACGAAAATCGTAGATTTTCTTAAGGGGGTAGTGTCGCGTAAGCAGTCGATTTTGCGCGAATATACAACTTTTTACACGGCGGCCTCAGCCGCCGCGTATATACTATAGTGCAATCGTCTTCTATGATTATGGTCTTCTATGGTTCTAGGGTAACATTGCAGGCAGGTCTTGAAAAAGCACTGTTTGTGTGGGCGTGTGTATCATTTTGTGCACGTAGATACAGTACGTATTTAGCGACATAGGCTATAGATTTGCAACAGCGTTTGTGCGAGTGTGTGTCAGATCATACAGAACATGTATGTAGTGACTTGTCAGCGACAGAAAAGTATTCTCGTTGAACGTCGAAACCTGTCGCAACAACGTTTCGCAGATTATTTATCAGCGGGTGGAGTCAAGGGAAATCAGACTTCATGCCATTGTCGTCGCCAATCATGGCTGGTACGGCTATAGATGTCACTGAGCATAGTGACATTTGACATGTCAGCTACGTAATAATTAATGTAGGGTTACAATCTCAATACCGCAACAGTTTTTTCTTTCATTGCAATAACTATATATGTAGAATAAAGTTAATTCAACAAAATATGTCAAGCTTTACAAGGCATCAGCGGCTGGCCAACACCGAAGCTTAGTGGGAGTGCTCACTACTCACTGGTCATGTTTAGTTACAAAAGCTGGCATTAAAAAATTTTGTGCCGCGTTTTATATTCGGAGAATATCCTCAGGACTGTAAGCATGTCGCAGCGAAACTATCCAAAATTAATTCAACTCTACTCGCAAAACGTGCTTGTTCAGTAAAAGATAGGTCATTGTTCTTTATATATTCTAAAAATATGTTTCAAGGCAAATATTTTTGCCAAGTTTAAGAAAAATTGATGCAGCATACAGTTAGCAGTGAAGTCGCAAAGTCGGAAAAATGACGTTTTGAAAACCTATTCACATTCGATAATTTCGTCACAAAAAATGTTTTGTTTAGATTCTTTACAAAAAGTACAAGCACATACTCTAGTTTATGCACACAAAACTTATTGCAAATTGCCTAAGTGGTTGTGGAGTAATGGCTGTTTGAGCTGTGAAACTGTGCGTAACCTGTAAAGTACTCCCAGCAATAATGATAAATTCTGAAAAATTTAGACACTTATTTTGAAATCAAAAGACAAACGAGCCTTCATTTTTCATTTTTCTTATTGTGGCAAAAAATTGTTCGTCAAACCATTACATATACTTCACAAGCTGGCCAATCTGATATCTGGCTTGATTTTTTGAACTTTTATGTCTCTATTGTGTGATGTCTGGCTCACAAATAGTGATTGGTTAAAAATATTGGTAGATATTGGTAGTCTAGTGTCTGGCAGTATTTATTCCTGTTGTGCCACAGCACAACAGGTCTTTAATTTTGATTCTGGCGGATAACACAGGACTGGGAGTGTGCGATAAGCTTGTGCGTTTGTTTGCTGTGCACTTTGGATCAACTGTGCGTGCGTCACTGCATTGTCTAGCATAGAAGTTACACTGAAATCCGTGATCACTTTTCATGTGCGTTCGTTTATCACATGTACTTTACATATCGCGCGCGAGTCACATTGCTGTTAGTATGTCTTGTAGCCTGTATTGACAAACGCTGAAATGTAAATATTGCGCAGCCTTGTGCAACTACTTCATAATATGCAAATTAGCTGAACAGCTACTGTAAGAAACCGTAATCCGAAACTTGATCAACTGCGCAAATGTATATATTTTACGGATTTCACTTTTTTCACGGATTCACGGATTTTTCACTTTTCACGGATTTCATCACCAATTTTTTTTCGTTTGAGAGACTTTAGAGCTACTCAGCAACAAATGTGTGCAGATATCGGGATTTAAAAATAATTTTGAACTAATAATGGCCTCATTTAATATTCATTCTGAAATATTTCACTCAGACTTCCTAATGTCATGACTCCTCACTCAACAAAAGAGTTTGTTACCACATAATTTGTTGTAAAACAAAAATAATGACTTAAATCCTCTGCAAACACCAGTTCCTTTGGATAACACACCTTCAAATTTTTGCATACACGATTTGCTGAAAGAAAAACTGTGGCTTGCATATACATTTCGGAAAAAGATAATTGCTGCACAACAGGCTTTAGCTGACCTCTGGTCAGCTTACTTGAAAGGAATACTTAATACTTACTGAAGGTTTTGCCGCAGACTGGGCTTGTTTGACACCATATGGCATTTCACTAGTTTCTCAGTGAACGTACAATTACAAAGCAAAAAGTTCTCAGTTTGCAGCCTCTGAGCAAAACTGCTTTGGCGACACTACCACCTGAATCCATGGTTTCAGCTCAGCTGATATTTCAGTATAACAGAGACCTGCTGTGCTGTAGGTTTCAATTTTCAACTGCGCTATAACTATGGTTTAAGAAATCTGCGAAATTCGTAACGAATCAGGCGATATTTCGTAATGAAATTATGTATGTGCAAATTATATAAGATCGTAGGCACGTAAATCCATGGTTTAGTAAAACCACCTTTTGTGAAATCCACCCTGCGATTTTATCGCCCACACTGAAGTGTTAAATGTCGTCCTGCCTAGAACTCGGGTTTCATTTCCGCTCAAAATCACAAATACTGCGAAAACCTCAGAAAGTAAGCTTTGCTAGTAGTGTTTATTTTAGTTATGACTTTCGATTCATTAGTGGATCTTCATTTCAGATTCTTGGAAGCAATGATATTAAAGACCTAATTACTCTCCAAATATTTGACGAATATAAACACACCATAATCAAATTCTCCAGACTATATATAGTACAGTAACGGAAATTATATTGTCAATCGCCCCTACCTACCCAATGTAAGTTTCGGCATGGGTTGCCACCTGTCTATAACCGAAAAAACCATGGTTATACAAAATACAGTTTATCGGACAAGTTTGTATGCAACATGCACACGTGATAGCTAGCAGCGTCCTGAGTGTTTTCGATACAACAAGCAGTGTAACTAACCACAGACTCTTGAGACTTTCCTGCAAAACTTTCGACAAACTACGTTACATTGTCAGACTTGAAAAGTTGATGATAACAAGCAAAAGGGGCGCAAGAATGGCTCTAAAATCTTTCCAATTACGATATGTTCGTGCTTAAGCTCAGTAGAATAAGTTTATTTCAAAAGTTTGGAGCAAGAAAAAAATCAGACCCAAGTTTTCTCGGCTCTAATCACAAAAATTTAGGGCCATTAAAAAGCTTAGCAATAATTTCGGGCTCTAAGATGCTTATTAACACTGTTCATGCAAAAACTTCAAACCCGCTTCAAGGCTAAACCCAGTGGCCGCATGTACATATAGTGAGAAAACTTTCCAGAAAAACTACAAAAAGACATTTTCGTAAACTAGCATTTTCTCATGACTTTCGTCCATTAAAGGGCGGAAAAACTAGCGGGCCGGATGAAAAACAGAAAATAACTTTGCAAACTTAACCAGTTGGTTCAACGAAAAGTTAACCAAAAAGTGAATTTCGTTGCGACTTCAACTTCAGCAGTAAGCACTACGCAGTAAAACCGTTAATACACATCTGCAACCATTTGGCAGGTGTCGAGAACATTTACATTACCCTATGGTTTAATGCTGGTCCCAAAGGACTGTCGCTGTCTTTAAAATATGGCCTTGTCCTGGTAAAGCCCGGTTTATCCTCGTCCTTGTCCCATATCGTTTTGTCCCTAAGCAATTCCAATAAAACAACCTGGCCAAATGAGTTAATGTTTTACTCGAAGAAAATCTGGATCACATCTAGATTGCATGTAGAAAATTACCCCGAATGCTTTTGTAAATTCTTCACTGCAGCTGATTGAAATTCGTCGTTGTCTATGTTCTTACGTCCTTAAGGACAAGTATGAACCGGGCCTTAAAGAATCGATTCAAAACTTTCAGACTACTCCTTACAAGAGTTAATTATAAAATCACTTGCGACCTTAGTACAGGACCGACCTTAATGAGGTATAAGGACTTAAAAAGCCAATAGGTACGTGCTCTACATTAAGTAGAAACGTGCTTTACTTTGTTCTTGTACAAATCAGCGAAAATGCAAAAAATGGTTAAGAAAAACCAATCCTGAAATCGTATTCTTCTTAGTTTAAATTGACGCAAAATTGTGTAGCCTGATTAATTGATGCGTAGCCTGATGGTTAGAGTAAGTGCTCACCATCAGGTAGATCTTCCTGACCACTTCTTGGAGGTAGAGAACAGTCGCGAGTTTCTCTAATGTGGGGTTGGCCAGGAACCAGGCCCCCGAAGGCAGGGGCTTAAAATGCAGCAAAAAAACCCAGCAGCACGATTTACAGTTCTGGGAGCGTGCCTGAGTCATGGAGGCGGCGTTTGAAGACAGGAACCGAGTTGGCGTCCACAACAAATCGTGGTAGACTATTCCAGACATCGATTGCGCGGTGGGTGAACGCAAACTTTCTGAAGTTTAAGCGTGGAGTGTCTTAGGGCGGAGTTTTACTTCGTGACCACGGATACAGGATTATCCAGGTAGAAAGTTTCAACCGACACGTCAACAACATCCTTGACTAGGTCAAGGTCACTCTCGAATGGTTGAACACTCACAAGTCCTAGCCTAGCACAAAGCAAAAAACAGCTAACGTGTACAAATAGGTTACAGTTTCACTCCTGCATGTCCAAAATCGAGTCTCACATCTACAGGAAATTGAATGTGGTTTTTTCACTTTTATTTTCGATAGTTTTATATTTTAAGCAGAGAGATATGACATCTAAATGCCATTTAAAACTTTTATATTCGGAGAATACATTATGATGCTATATTTTGCAAATAATGGAATTTTTTGTTCCAGATTAAAAAACAAAGCGGAAATCGATTTAACCAACTTTGGCTAGCAAACAGGCAAACAGCTTGGAGCAAGCAAAAAATGAAACTAGGTACATTGTTTCAATATGTTTCAAATTTTTTTAGATACTTAGTCATGAATAAAAAAACAAACTTCCCGACTTGATACAACTCATTTCCACAAAAGGGTAAAATTGACCCTCGTTAAAAACAAGCCATCTATAATTAGTCCTCACTAAGCTCCGTATAATTCAGCCATGATTTTTGCGCTTCCTTCATATTAAAACTTAAAAACACGCGGCACAACACGAGTAACAGATTTATTTATTTACCATGCCAAACAGCGGATTCCAAGCATTTATTTTTAAATACAAAGCATTACATAATATGAATTAATATACAGGAACAGTTATTTAACTAAATCCCAGCGTAAGACAAAGTCTTTTACAGGTAAAAAAGGGTATTCTTTAGCCATCTTAGCGACACTAGTCATTAATAAAATTGACAATTACCAGAACGACTAATACATTAATCACAGTAAAAATCAAGGCAATCAATCAGCAGACAACAAAATGAGATAATAAGACTCCGACGCAAAAATCAGCTAAAAACACAAAATTTCATCTTTAAGTACTCAAACTCTTAAAGAGATAGAGAAGAAATTGAGAGCTGCTGCAAAAACCAAACCTCTTTTTTTGACTTGGTAATTGTTAGTCTCATGGTATTTAAGCACCAAAATTCTATACTGACTAAATGGTTACATAAAGTGAAGCTATAATAAAAGTGGACGCAGACGATTTAGAGGTTTAGACTCAAAATGTGAATATTGTTAAAAAATGAAAGACTGTCATTGTTTCTCCACTAATTAAAATCCGAATTCAATAAAAAATGTCTTGAAACTCTGTAATGTTACTGCTAAATTCTGAAATTAAGGTGATTAAAAAGTTCTAAACGCAATAAAAACAACAGTCACATGTACGTGTTAAAAAATACAGTTCACAAACAGATTACAAGTCAATCGTCAATTAATAGTATTATGGTCTAGAATACACAATATAATGGATAAACGAAGATAAGTTAAGACAACGCATTCAACATAAGACAAAATGTATAGCCTCAATTTAAACGGAAATAGCTACAAACTTAAGTGACCAGGGGGACTTGCCCCCCCCCTCCCAGAATCCCCCATGTACGCACTTCTGTGCTTATCACCAAAAACTTGGTGTGCTAGAATACTCAAGAGTACGCTGAATATATACTACAAATTTATACAATACCAATTACATTATATATTACAGTTTATACCAACTCTAGTCAAGTTAATAAACATCAATATGCATAAAGTGGCATATATTATATAGGCGACAAGAACCTACGAAAATACAACGGTATGTAAAAAGGCAATTCTCACAAAATATTAAACTGTTTCCATTATTTCACATCTGTGCTCTGCTCTAAACATAATTAGCTGAACAAATACTAAGGTAGATGATACTAAAAACATTTTAGTTAATTAAACTCGCGTCAATCATATCATCTTAAAATATCAAAACAGAGGAAAATTAATAAGGGTACCAGCCCATAAAAAATTACAAAAAAATAGTCTAAGATCTGAACCAGAAAACAGTACTACCACCTAATTGCAATGAAGTAATACAATAGATATAACAACAAACAAGCCGTAACCCAATCAGCCAAGCAGAAACTATTGTTTATCAAGAAACACATGAAAATATCAAAGAATTACTGAACAGCAGCTAGTTTATCATGACATACGTATATATACATACGTACGTATACACGTATAAGTATACACATGATTTTAAAGTCACTTTCAACCTTATTCTGTCTACAATTTTTCAACGACGGTCCATAATTACTCCTTAATCATTCGCCATTCATTATACGTCCTCATGTAAGCTGCACAAAAAAAGTAACAGTTAGTTTAGTACCCATCAGCAGAGATGCTTGGGAGCTTTTTCGATTTTTAACTCATTTTTGGGACAAAAAATTTTTGATGCAGCCGGAAAAATTTTTCTATTTGTCAAATTTTTACTCAATTTTGGTGCACTTTTCAGCAATCAGAGGGAGGGTGCGAGATTGAGGGGGGTGCCTGCTAACCCAAGAGGTGGCCCCTACCCCCCCTATGTGCATCTATGCCCATCAGTCAACTTAATCACCTACTATTATCACAAAGTTCACATATCGCCATCCTCACTGAACCGCCACTCAGTGATCAGATAGACTCTGCGAAACACTAGCGCAGCAATCATCACACTGACTGCCAGAATCATCATCAGACTAAGAGTGCCCCCGCCGGGCCCGTCCCCATGGTCGTTCAGCAGAACGGGGGCCGGGGCTATGTGGGCTCGGGGGGTCAGGGAGGGGGCGGGGTGGTAGGGGACCGCGGTGGTCGAGGGGGGGCTGGGGGCTCGGTGACGGAGCCCCCCTGGGCTGGCGGTGGAAGGAATGCTGGTGGTGCTAGGGCTGCAGTTGTAATTATTGTTGGCCTCCGTTGTATTGGCCGATGGCGTGCTCTGATTGGACTCAGCTGGTGCATCTTAAATGGAAAATAAACAATAAAAAACAATACAATAAATAAATGTTTGAAAAAATACCTTAACAGAGTGTGTTGATTAAAAACATAGAAAAAAGATATTTCACAATGCAAAAACAATGTCCCGGAATCTTAAATCTGGGGGCTTGCTTCCTCCAGAACCCCATAAATGGCCATATTATATACAGTATATATATATATACCTGTGGCTATGCTATGCTAATAATATGCGTGGATGTCCCAGACAAATTTTCCAGCAACATGATAACATGCAAGAATCACTATAGGATTGTATGCAAACTATTCCAACGTATTTCTGAAACGAACAATAGCAAAATAGCATAGCTAGCTAATAGTTACTACCGACGATCCATTACAAAAAAATATGCGTCAAAGACCACAAAATTTACAAAACGTACGTAGGTACAAAAAATCCTATAGTCCACACAACCATGGCATCTGTAACCACAATGAAATTTTCACACACAAGTTTGGTGTTCATCACAGCTCAAAAGGATTAAAAGTTCAGGTCGTAGCTAGCGATGGCGTCATTTAAATACGCACATCCGTAAAGTGACACGTAAACTGTACGTACGTCGTACGTATCTAATTTCACAGCATGTCATTCAAATGTCATTTGCAAAGGTAGGTAGTAGATTTTGGAATTTCCAGCATGTATAAAGTAAAGAACATTTTCAGTGCATAAATGAAAAAACCCACTAAAAATTACTACATTGAAAAACCTGTTTCGACATAAAAACCAGTCTGTGCTGCTTGCTGTATAATAATATAATACAGTCTACGTATATGTGCATGTTGCATTCGCAGCTGCCAAAATAGGTTAAACACAACAGGGCTGGTTGTTTTATACCCATGACATTAAACGCTTCATAGGTCACCACGAATTACCAAAAAAATACTGGTGTTCTAAAAAAATAACGACCTACATTATACCAAGAATATTTAGAGCGTCGTGATTTATACAAAAACAAAAAGCAAGGAGACAGAAGCAACCAAAACAACTCCGGCCAATTTTTTTGTGTAACTGTAAAATAGTGTGTATTTACACAGCGGTGACTTAATTTGCCAGTTCAAAAACGCTAACATGTACACCTTCAAAAATTTACACAACAAACCTTTTAGCAGATTTTGAATTTACACAATATTCACACAGTTCCGATTTTGAAGAAAAACGTTGCCTTTCACTCAATCTACAAATAATTATGAAATCACCATAGTCAAAAAATGAATCAAAACACCAATATTACCTCGAAAAACGGAAGTGTCTTCTTGTGAACCTTCATCTTTATTCGCCGAAGACGACTGCGCCTCATCCTAAAACATAAAGAAATAGCATATAAAACAACATATTATATCCTATATTATATTACAGCATATAAACCAACATTCTATATATTATGTATAAGGGTAGAGGTAGAGGTATCCATCACCGCACATATTTCCACAAGCAAACTCACACTATGCAAAGTAGCTAGCACAATATGCAAATGAGTTTGTGCACAAAAGTTGCATTGCACGACTCAGTGTACAAAGCTCTGGACTATTTAAATTAGGTATGCAAATATACGCCAAACTATTTACGTACGTATATACTTCGTACGTATATAAGTTTTCCGTTACCCTCTTGCGTTTTACCCTTACATATCCAATAAGCAGCCGCGGATTGCACCAAATAGGCTTAACTAAAGCCTAAACTTGAGCTAACTCTAGTTAAATCGGTTTAGTTGAATTCCAGCTAAACCTAATCCGCAGAGCCAGTAACGTAATGTAAGTAAAAAGTAAATTTACACTGTACTGAGACAAAAAAATTTTAAGCGTGAAGTAATCTACAGCTACAAAATTCACCTTCATAACCAACTGAGCGCCATATTTTTTAGCTTCCTCCGAAGCTTCTTTGCTGTTTTCCGTTAACGCTGGAAGCACATCCCGCATTTTAATATTGCATTTATCACAGTACCAATCACCAGATCTAAAACAACAAGTAAAAAAAAGGGTCTGACACCCCAAAAAGTTTTAGTAACAAGGTCAATTGGGAACTTATCAGACATTTTTTACGGCCGGGTCACAAAACTGATCGTGATCTAGAAACTACGTGTGATAAATATTTCACAAGGCACAAAATTTCGGGGAATGGGGATTCTTCGCACTCCTCTTCGGTTCGCCCACCACAAATTAGACTATATTACGCAAAATTGCTTCTACGATATGGACTGTTTATTTTCCAATATATGTGACAGTGTGACACACATAAGTTTAACTCTATTTTTTTAGTAAAACACGACAAAACTAAACATCGTGACAGTGTTTGTCGCAATTTGCTAGGTATTTCTGAATCTGAAGCAAAAACATCATATTCGTCGCACCACACGCTCCCGCTGTTAAATTACGTTATAAATTTTTAGCAAATCACGATTCGCCCATGTCCTCAGAACATATTGCGCCAAAAAGAATTCCTGTTATATATAGTATAAAAATATAACGGTTCCCACTTTCCCACTGAAAGACCCACAAATGCCAATTGCCATAGAATAGTGTTCGGGCTGGGTCAAGCAAAGGACCAAAAATCACACCTAACCCAACTGGATCGAAACTAGGTCATTTGCAACAAAATAATATGCGCAAAATTGGCGCACCTAGCAAAAATAAAGGCAATGGTATGTATTTAAAATAGCTAGATTTACCCAATTTTAGCCAAAACTCAAGGAGCCATTAGAAACTGATCCGGGGTAATATTTACAACCCGAAAACTTAGTCAAGTCATTCATAATCTGTTCTGAAAAAATCTTCCAAAAATCTTGAAAAACAAATCTTGGCAAAAAGTTCATGACCTACTTTCTGGCCAGTAGACGTCTTTCTTCTGGCGGGTAGTCCAGTGACCCAATGGCGCCCGCACCCTGAGTTGGCATGAAACCAATAATCGCAAGCAAGGCTGTTCGAACTAAAAGTCAAAGGAAGAATATTACAAAATCCGGGACAAAAAGCCGACAATATTATAACAACTAAAGTTTGACCAAAAAATTTTGAACACTCTCAAACACCACAGAACGGTTTTACGAAAAGAACACATTTCAGCAATTAACAGTAGCGAGTAAGTGCCTAACCTAAAATGCGCCTTTTTTGAGCAGTGTTGAACTGTTTTTGGTCCACGGTTTTTTTGCTCAAAATTGTACTCATTTGAGCATTGGAACATAAAAATTAGCATTGAAAAATAAAAACGAGCATTGAATGAGCATTATTGCTATTGTCCAAAGACGTCACCAGGAGAATCCCCCCCCCCCCCCAGACCTCCTCATGTACATCTGTAAATATAGGTAGTTATTTGCGTTAACATTGCTATAAAGTGCATTTTAAGACCTTTCAAAAAAATCAAAAGGTAATCCCCCCCCCCCCCCCTGTCTACGCCGCTGAGGACTACATGCGTGACATTTTAGCAATGCACAAGTACAAAAAAAATAACGTTAAAATTTTTTAAGCATTCGAACTTAAAAATGAGCATCTAAATTTAAAAATGAGCAAAATTGAGCGATTTGAAAAAACCCTGTTTTGGTCAAACATAAGGTTTTAGTATAAGGGAAACTTCAACTAATGGCTCTATACAATGTACCAGGTATTTTTGCACCGCGTTACAGCTAAAAGAAACTACCAGGACGCCCAAAAACCCAAAAAATGTCCATTTTACAGTTTAGCGACTTCAAACTTCTCAAGTTAGTAAATAATATACATACATAAGTTTAAAATAACTCCACACAAAATTCGAAAATTAAATTTAAAAATTAGCCTTTTTTCTGAAAATCGAAATAGAGTAATCATTGGATACTAACATATATAGTTCTACAAAGCGTTAATTTGCACTCAGTGTGGAAAAAATCTCCTTAAAGTAAGCGGGCACTTCACTAATTCCAACAAACTAAAAAGATATAAAGCGCCAAGCGGTATACAACAAAAACTGCCATAGTCAAAAAATCTGATTGACTAAAATAGCATTTTTGGAAGCTATCAGCCAATTTTTGCAAAAAGTTAAACCCTAGACTTAAAA
This sequence comes from Trissonchulus sp. WLG1_4, assembly GCA_030248245.1. Lineage (NCBI taxonomy): Eukaryota > Metazoa > Nematoda > Enoplea > Enoplida > Ironidae > Trissonchulus > Trissonchulus sp. WLG1_4. The sequence continues at coordinate 12,752 of JASANF010007788.1, forward strand.
CAAAGCAGATAAGTTTTTCTATGTTCCTCAAATGGATAGAATCACTAAATAGCGAACATACGTAAAATTGGAGATTCCAAGCAAATACCAAAAAGTTAAAACCCCAAAATAGGCAAGTCGCAGATAGCCCAAAACGCGAACCATCTAACCCAAATGTATCTGAACAGCCTAACTCCTGAGTAAACGTCTAGAGAGCCCCAACAGAAACTACACAGAATAGAACTCAATCGAAAAACACTTTTTTCATATTTTGCATTAGAGTACTATTCTCCAATATTTCAATTCTATACCACTATTATTAACACTTGTTTTTTTTTAATTTTATACACATTATAAATCCACATTACATATTATCTAACGTAAACTGAGTTTCACCCTAATGACACTAAATACTAAAATTTGTTGCAACATCCGTCAATATTTTTGACAGATACGCCAGATACCAATTGGCAAACAGAATATTCAAAATCAAAAATCGAAAAATCCTACTCGACCACGATGGCTGCCACGTTTCGGGATGAAAACCGGAAATACTAAGACATATTCGCTTGTTCGTTTCGAATCTTCCATTGGGCTAAAACATGAAACAATAAAAACACAACTATAAGATTTCGCAATCATCCAAGTCACAACGATAAAGGCTGAATTAAAACAAATTCGCTAGATCGTTGAGTGAAGATTAATGTTCCGTTTTTAACTTGAGCTTATATATAGACTATATATAGACTATATATAGACTCGTTCTTGTGGCACTGAACTAGTTGGCTTTCTTCTCTGAATTGCTAAGGGCCTTCGCAAATTATATTAACGTAATCAACATCGGATATATACACCAGTGATTTATGTCACTATCACAAAACGTTGGTTAACACTTAACACGGCATCAAAACGCTCTATTTACAAAATATATAACACATGATAACATACATGTAACGGGGTCAAAATTTTGGGGGGGCCTCTCCGGCCAAATTTTGGGGACCCTCCCCCCCAGATCGACCAAAAATACCCGAAATTTTGCAAAATTTTCTAAAAATTTCGCTAAAAAGTGCCATTTTTTCAAAATTTTGCCCAAATTTTGGGGACCCTCCCCCCCCCGGGTCCTCAATTTTGGGGGGGGGGGTGCCCCCCCCATCCCCCCTCATACATGTATGCATGAGCATGATAATACTATTTCATGATAAGTCACTTCTAAACTAGCCAACCACCTAACGCAGCGCCAAGATACGAAACCAGAACCAGGTCAACCAAACAAGTATATAACGAAATCAAATTTTCCAACCGTTAAAAGCATAATGGTGGGAGGTTTCATGGGATACTCTGTAGGCAATATAATTCTGCCATGGTACACGCCGTCTGCGAAGTCCGTGTCCGGTGGGCCGCGAACAGTGAAGTGCCACTCGAATAAATTGTCCTAGAATATTTAAATACATGATTTTATTAAAGTTATACAATTATATTACTTATTTTAATTATATTAAAAAGTTAGTTATATTACTTATTTAGTAGCTCATATAATTACTCCAAGATCAGCACCAGACGACTCACCAACAGATCAGAATGTCTTACTTACATAATATACAAAGACGCATAGTTTCCAGTTAAATTTGTCTCAGCACTATTTTATATAGTGGTTCTATAGTATATAATATACTATGTTTTTAACGTTGAATATAATTATATTCTACACTCCTATTCGACACTCGACAGACTATTTTCTGTGTTTCATTCCTTTCAGTAATATCAAGCATCCTCCTACCTCCAAGGGCTGGGTATGGAAGAGCTCAGTTGGATCCTTGAGTTCGATGGCTTCGCGCATCAACCGTTTCACAGCTGAAACAGTCAATAGTCAGTCATCTTTTTCCGTGACTTGGCATTAAGTTGTGTATCTGCCTTATCAATTAGCATTGAAAACGTAAAGATAGCTGATGAGGACTGCTGACTCTTTTTGGACTTTAAAACTTTTTTCTTTTTAGTATACAGATTCTTTTACAACAAATGAGAAATTGGTTTAGCGTCAATTTGAAGCGGTTTAGCGTTTCAGACATAGACAAAAATAGAAATAGAACAGTTTATAGTAAAGCATTTTAAACAAAACAAAATCAAACAAAAACATCACAAAGATCACGGGAAAACATTCCATATGATATATATATATGTAATCTAGGTATTATATATATATATATATATATATATATATATATATATATATATATACGAATATATATATAATACCTGGATTGCGACAATTGTATTGAGCATCCATCCAAAGGCCGTCGTAACTATGTCGAAAGAAATATATAAAAATGCATATGATTCGTTAGGTGAAAGCTGAAATAAATAAAACGTCTATAAATATATATAACAAATTGTTCACAAAAAATAATTCGCAGCTTAAACTTTATGAAATAAGTAAATATATCAGCCTTTTAATGAAACTTGTAGACTTCTTAATGAAACTTAAGGCGCATCCCGATTTTTCGCAAAAAAATACATATATAGTTGATTATTTAAAAAATACACAAAAATTATTAGTAAAAACTTCAAGTTACTACATTAAAAACAATTTTGTAATGTTTCGAAATTTTTGTCATTTTGCAACTTGACTGCAACTTTGCAATTTTTTTTAGACTTTTCATTAACTTTCATGCTCTCTTCCAGTTGAGGTTTTTATATATACTTATATACCAGTGGCGTAGCCAGGGGGGGCCCGACCCCCTCCCACCTCAGAGGTTTTGGCACCCCCCGTCAGCGATTTTGGCCCCCCTTCGAATAAAAAATTTGGGGAAGAAAGAGGGTAAAAACGAAGAATGAGGAAAAAATTCCATTTTTAGGCATTACATTGCCTAAAAACATCATTTCATACGTTTTTTAGTGCGCTGACACAGGGAGAAAATGGCGTCTTTTTAACGCCTTTTTAACGACTGAAAAACGCCAATTTTAATTAGGCAAAAACTAGGCAACAAATGGACGGCGCAAGAATAGTCGTTAAAAAGGCGTCAAAGACAAAAACAGACCAGTGGCGTACCCAGGGGGGGGGCTAGGGGGACATCAGCCCCCCCCCCTTCGCGGTTTTAGCCCCCCCCCCTTCGCGATTTCAGCCCCCCCCCCCTTTTTTCACTTTTTCCTGTGGTCCCCCTTTGGTTTCATGACACCACTGAAAAAAATTTTCCGGCACGTCCCCAATTGACCAAAATGACACTGAAATTTCAAAAATTTCCCAAAACACCGCGCCCCCCCAACCCCAATATTTGTTGTTTTTTTTTTTTTGTAAAATTTTAAGTGATTTGACTGGGTGGTTTTTTCCCCCCCTTTTCCCCCCCCCCCCTTGTTGTTTTGTTTTTGCCTTTTTTTTTTGTTTTTTTGTTTTTTTTTTTTTTTTTGGCTTTTTTTTTTTTTTTTTACCAAATTTTTTATTCGAGGGGGGGGCAAAATCGGGCCAACAACCCCTCTGTACGATGGTTTAAGTATATATAAAAATAACTGGAAGAGAGCATGAAAGTTAATAAAAAGTCTAAAAAAAATTGCAAAGTTGCAGTCAAGTTGCAAAATGACACTTTTGAAACATTACAAAATTGTTTTTAATGTAGTAACTTGAAGTTTTTACTAATAATTTTTGTGTATTTTTTAAATAATCAACTGTGTATTTTTTGCGAAAAATCAGGATGCGCCTTAAGTTTCATTAAGAAGTCTACAAGTTTCAGTAAAAGGCTGATATATTTACTTATTTCATAAAGTTTAAGCTGCGAATTATTTTTTGTGAACAATTTGTTATATATATATTTATAGACGTTTTATTTATTTCAGCTTTCACCTAACAAATCATATGCATTTTTATATATTTCTTTCGACATAGTTACGACGGCCTTAGGATGGATGCTCAATACAATTGTCGCAATCCAGGTATTATATATATATAATATATATATATATATATATATATATATATATTTATATATATATAAATAGATAATATATATATATCATATGGAATGTTTTCCCGTGATTTTTGTGATGTTTTTGTTTGATTTTGTTTTGTTTAAAATGCTTTACTATAAACTGTTCTATTTCTATTTTTGTCTATGTCTGAAACGTGAAACCGCTTCAAATTGACGCTAAACCAATTTCTCATTTGTTGTAAAAGAATCTGTATACTAAAATGAAAAAGTTTTTAAAAAGTCCAAAAAGAGTCAGCAGTCCAGTCCTCATCAGCTATCTTTACGTTTTCAATGCTAATTGATAAGGCAGATACACAACTTAATGCCAAGTCAAGGAAAAAGATGACTGACTATTGACTGTTTCAGCTGTGAAACGGTTGATGCGCGAAGCCATCGAACTCAAGGATCCAACTGAGCTCTTCCATACCCAGCCCTTGGAGGTAGGAGGATGCTTGATATTACTGAAAGGAATGAAACACAGAAAATAGTCTGTCGAGTGTCGAATAGGAGTGTAGAATATAATTATATTCAACGTTAAAAACATACGTATATTATATACTGTAGAACCACTAAAATAGTGATGAGACAAATTTAACTGGAAACTATGCGTCATTGTATATTATGTAAGTAAGACATTCTGATCTGTTGGTGAGTCGTCTGGTGCTGATCTTGGAGTAATTATATGAGCTACTAAATAAGTAATATAACTAACTTTTTAATATAATTAAAATAAGTAATATAATTGTATAACTTTAATAAAATCATTTATTTAAATATTCTAGGACAATTTATTCGAGTGGCACTTCACTGTTCGCGGCCCACCGGACACGGACTTCGCAGACGGCGTGTACCATGGCAGAATTATATTGCCTACAGAGTATCCCATGAAACCTCCCACCATTATGCTTTTAACGGTTGGAAAATTTGATTTCGTTATATACTTGTTTGGTTGACCTGGTTCTGGTTTCGAATCTTGGCGCTGCGTTAGGTGGTTGGCTAGTTTAGAAGTGACTTATCATGAAATAGTATTATCATGCATACATGTATGAGGGGGGGGGGGGGTGGGGGGCACACACCCCCCCCCAAATCGAGGACCCGGGGGGGAGGGTCCCCAAAATTTGGCCGGAGAGGCCCCCCCAAAATTTTGACCCCGTTACATGTATGTTATCATGTGTTATATATTTTGTAAATAGAGCGTTTTGATGCCGTGTTAAGTGTTAACCAACGTTTTCGTTTTTGATAGTGACATAAATCACTGGTGTATATATCCGATGTTGATTACGTTAATATAATTTGCGAAGGCCCTTAGCAATTCAGAGAAGAAAGCCAACTAGTTCAGTGCCACAAGAGCGGGTCTATATATATGTATATAAAGCTCAAGTTAAAAACGGAACATTAATCTTCACTCAACGATCTAGCGAATTTATTTTAATTCAGCCTTTATCGTTGTGACTTGGATGATTGCGAAATCTTATAGTTGTGTTTTTATTGTTTCATGTTTTAGCCCAATGGAAGATTCGAAACGAACAAGCGAATATGTCTTAGTATTTCCGGTTTTCATCCCGAAACGTGGCAGCCATCGTGGTCGAGTAGGATTTTTCTATTTTTGAATTTGAATATTCTGTTTGCCAATTGGTATCTGGCGTATCTGTCAAAAATATTGACGGATGTTGCAACAAAATTTAGTATTTAGTGTCATTCGGGTGAAACTCAGTTTACGTTAGATAATATATATGTAGTGTGCATTTATAATGTGTATAAAATTAAAAAAAAACAAGTGTTAATAATAGTGGTATAGAATTCAAATATTGGAGAATGGTACTCTAATGCAAAATATGAAAAAAGTGTTTTTCGATTGAGTTCTATTCTCTGCAGTTTCTGTTGGGACTCTCTAGACGTTTACTCAGGAGTTAGGCTGTTCAGATACATTTGGGTTAGATGGTTCTCGTTTTGGGCTATCTGCGACTTGCCTATTTTGGGGTTTTAACTTTTTGGTATTTGCTTGGAATCTCCAATTTTACGTATGTTCGCTATTTAGTGATTCTATCCATTTGAGAAACATAGAAAAACTTATCTGCTTTGTTTTAAGTCTAGGGTTTAACTTTTTGCAAAAATTGGCTGATTTCTTCCAAAAATGCTATTTTAGTCATTCAGATTTTTTGACTATGGCAATTTTTGTTGTATACCGCTTGGCGCTTTATATCTTTTTAGTTTGTTGAAATTAGTGAAGTGCCCGCTTACTTTAACACGATTTTTTCAACACTGAGTGCAAATTAACGGTTTGTAGAACTATGTATGTTAGTATCCAATGATTACTCTATTTCGATTTTCAGAAAAAAGGCTAATTTTTTAATTTAATTTTCGAATTTTGTGTGGAGTTATTTTAAACTTATGTATGTATATTTACTAACTTGAGAAGTTTGAAGTCGCTAAACTGTAAAAGGGACATTTTTTGGGTTTTTGGGCGTCCTGGTAGTTTCTTTTAGCTGTAACGCGGTGCAAAAATACCTGGTACATTGTGTAGAGCCATTAGTTGAAGTTTCCCTTATACTATGTTTGACCAAAACAGGGTTTTTTTCAAATCGGTCAATGCTCAATTTTGCTCATTTTTAAATTTCGATGCTCATTTTTAAGTTCGAATGCTCAAAAAATTTTAACGTTATTTTTTTTGTACTTGTGCATTGCTAAAATGTCACGCATGTAGTCCTCAGCGGCGTAGACAGGGAAAATTTTCGGGGGGGGGGATTACCTTTTGATTTTTTTGAAAGGTCTTAAAATGCACTTAATAGCAATGTGAACGCAAAAAACTACCTATATTTACAGATGTACATGAGGAGGTCTGGGGGGGGGGGGGATTCTCCTGGTGACGTCTTTGGACAATAGCAATAATGCTCATTCAATGCTCGTTTTTATTTTTCAATGCTCATTTTTATGTTCCAATGCTCAAATGAGCACAATTTTGAGCAAAAAAACCGTGGACCAAAAACAGTTGAACACTGCTCAAAAAGGCGCATTTTAGGTTTAGCACTTACTCGCTACTGTTAATTGCTGAAATTTGTTCTTTTCGTAAAATCGTTCTGTGGTGTCTGAGAGTGTTCAAAATTTCTTGGTCAAACTTTAGTTAGTTATAATATTGTCGAGGTTTTGTCCCGGATTTTGTAATTTTCTTCCTACAATTGACTTTTAGTTCGAACAGCCTTGCTTGCGATTATTGGTTTCATGCCAACTCAGGGTGCGGGTGCCATCGGGTCACTGGACTACCCGCCAGAGGAAAGACGTCTACTGGCCAGAAAGTAGGTCATGAACTTTTTTCCAAGATTTGTTTTTCAAGATTTTGAGAAGATTTTTTCAGAACAGATTATGAATGACTTGACTTGACTAAGTTTTCGGGTTGTAAATATTACCCCGGATCAGTTTCTAATTGCTCCTTGAGTTTTGGCTAAAATTGGGTAAAGCTAGCTATTTTAAATACATACCATTGCCTTTATTTTTGCTAGGTGCGCCAATTTTGCGCATATTATTTTGTTGCAAATGACCTAGTTTCGATCCAGTTGGGTTAGGTGTGATTTTTGGTCCTTTGCTTGACCCAGCCCGAGCACTATTCTATGGCAATTGGCATTTGTGGGTCTTTCAGTGGGAAAGTGGGAACCGTTATATTTTTATACTATATATAACAGGAATTCTTTTTGGCGCAATATGTTCTGAGGACATGGGCGAATCGTGATTTGCTAAAAATTTATAACGTAATTTAACAGCGGGAGCGTGTGGTGCGACGAATATGATGTTTTTGTTTCAGATTCAGAAATACCTAGCAAATTGCGACAAACACTGTCAGGATGTTTAGTTTTGTCGTGTTTTACTAAAAAATAGAGTTAAACTTATGTGTGTCACACTGTCACATATATTGGAAAATAAACAGTCCATATCGTAGAAGCAATTTTGCGTAATATAGTCTAAATTGTGGTGGACGAACCGAAGAGGAGTGCGAATCCCCATTCCCCGAAATTTTGTGCCTTGTGAAATATTTATTACACCTAGTTTCTAGATCACGATCAGTTTTGTGACCCGGCCGTAAAAAATGTCTGATAAGTTCCCAATTGACCTTGTTACTAAAACTTTTTGGGGTGTCAGACCCTTTTTTTTAATTCTTGTTTTAGATCTGGTGATTGGTACTGTGATAAATGCAATATTAAAATGCGGGATGTGCTTCCAGCGTTAACCGAAAACAGCAAAGAAGCTTCGGAGGAAGCTAAAAAATATGGCGCTCAGTTGGTTATGAAGGTGAATTTTGTAGCTGTAGATTACTTACGCTTGAAATTTTTTTGTCTCAGTACAGTGTAAATTTACTTTTTACTTACATTACGTCAGGGTTTTTTTTGTGTAAAATAGGGTCTATTTACACATCGGCCGCCTAATTTACACAGCAAAAAATAAAAATACACACTGATTTACACAGCCCCATTTTGCCCCAAAAGTTGATAAAACGGCCTATTTTGGTTGTAAAAATTACAAAAATTCGCGAAGTGGCGATTTGTGTCTGTGACCTCTTTGTTCTAACAAAATTAAGTCTAATTTTTGACCCCAAAACAAAAAATTTTCAGTTTCTGCTCTTAAACGGCTTATAATTTTTTATTTTAGCATTCGTTTTTATGCACTTGAAAGTTGACAGTGAAAAATCAGCCACGCTGAGCCCGTCTGTGCGATTTCTTGTCCTACGTCAAACTACTGTAAAAGTTTTACACCCGGATTTGAAAAAAAATGAGCAGGATCTGGCTGATAGAACATCCATCTGTGTAAACCATGCATGTACACGGGGTCTCGGCCTGGGTGTTAGGGCTTGTTTCAGATTTTTCGAAATTTTAGTGGGGCTTGCCCTGGCGTGTCGGATATATACTTGAACTGACAAAAACGCAAAAATTTTCAATTATCTCATTTTTTATTTTCGTATGTAGTTCGAGTCTCAAAGTCGAAATATTACTTTTCACGTGAAAAAACGGTCAATTTTTACCTAAAAAATGCTAAAATACTCACTTTTAAAAATTTACACAACATACCCTTAATTTACACAGCAAATTCTTAATTTACACAACTTTTACACAGTGCCGATTTTGAAAAAAAAACCCCTGCATTACGTTACTGGCTTTGCGGATTAGGTTTAGCTGGAATTCAACTAAACCGATTTAACTAGATTAAGCTCAAGTTTAGGCTTTAGTTAAGCCTATTTGGTGCAATCCGCGGATGCTTATTGGATATGTAAGGGTAAAACGCAAGAGGGTAATGGAAAACTTATATACGTACGAAGTATATATATACGTACGTAAATAGTTTGGCGTATATTTGCATACCTAATTTAAATAGTCCAGAGCTTTGTACACTGAGTCATGCAATGCAACTTTTGTGCACAAACTCATTTGCATATTGTGCTAGCTACTTTGCATAGTGTGAGTTTGCTTGTGGAAATATGTGCGGTGATGGATACCTCTACTTCTACCCTTATACATAATATATAGAATGTTGGTTTATATGCTGTAATATAATATAGGATATAATATGTTGTTTTATATGCTGTTTCTTTATGTTTTAGGATGAGGCGCAGTCGTCTTCGGCGAATAAAGATGAAGGTTCACAAGAAGACACTTCCGTTTTTCAAGGTAATATTGGTGTTTTGATTCATTTTTTGACTATGGTGATTTCATAATTATTTGTAGATTGAGTGAAAGGCAACGTTTTTCTTCAAAATCGGAACTGTGTGAATATTGTGTAAATTCAAAATCTGCTAAAAGGTTTGTTGTGTAAATTTTTGAAGGTGTACATGTTAGCGTTTTTGAACTGGCAAATTAAGTCACCGCTGACCGCTGTGTAAATACACACTATTTTACAGTTACACAAAAAAATTGGCCGGAGTTGTTTTGGTTGCTTCTGTCTCCTTGCTTTTTGTTTTTATAAATCACGACGCTCCAGATATTCTTGGTATAATGTAGGTCGTTATTTTTTTAGAACACCAGTATTTTTTTGGTAATTCGTGGTGACCTATGAAGCGTTTAATGTCATGGGTATAAAACAACCAGCCCTGTTGTGTTTAACCTATTTTGGCAGCTGCGAATGCAACATGCACATATACGTAGACTGTATTATATTATTATACAGCAAGCAGCACAGACTGGTTTTTATGTCGAAACAGGTTTTTCAATGTAGTAATTTTTAGTGGGTTTTTTCATTTATGCACTGAAAATGTTCTTTACTTTATACATGCTGGAAATTCCAAAATCTACTACCTACCTTTGCAAATGACATTTGAATGACATGCTGTGAAATTAGATACGTACGACGTACGTACAGTTTACGTGTCACTTTACGGATGTGCGTATTTAAATGACGCCATCGCTAGCTACGACCTGAACTTTTAATCCTTTTGAGCTGTGATGAACACCAAACTTGTGTGTGAAAATTTCATTGTGGTTACAGATGCCATGGTTGTGTGGACTATAGGATTTTTTGTACCTACGTACGTTTCGTAAATTTTGTGGTCTTTGACGCATATTTTTTTTGTAATGGATCGTCGGTAGTAACTATTAGCTAACTATGCTATTTTGCTATTGTTCGTTTCAGAAATATGTTGGAATAGTTTGCATACAATCCTATAGAGATTCTTGTATGTTATCATGTTGCTGAAAAATTTGTCTGGGACATCCACGCATATTATTAGCATAGCATAGCCACAGGTGTATATAATATGGCCATTTATGGGGTTCTGGAGGAAGCAAGCCCCCAGATTTAAGATTCCGGGACAAGTCAAACAAACAAGTGGTTTTTTGCATTGTGAAATATCTTTTTTCTATGTTTTTAATCAACACACTCTGTTAAGGTATTTTTTCAAACATTTATTAATTGTATTGTTTTTTATTGTTTATTTTCGATTTAAGATGCACCAGCTGAGTCCAATCAGAGCACGCCATCGGCCAATACAACGGAGGCCAACAATAATTACAACAGCAGCCCTAGCACCACCAGCATTCCTTCCACCGCCAGCCCAGGGGGGCTCCGTCACCGAGCCCCCAGCCCCCCCTCGACCACCGCGGTCCCCTACCACCCCGCCCCCTCCCTGACCCCCCGAGCCCACATAGCCCCGGCCCCCGTTCTGCTGAACGACCATGGGGACGGGCCCGGCGGGGGCACTCTCAGTCTGATGATGATTCTGGCAGTCAGTGTGATGATTGCTGCGCTAGTGTTTCGCAGAGTCTATCTGATCACTGAGTGGCGCTTCAGTGAGGATGGCGATATGTGAACTCTGTGATAATAGTAGGTGATTAAGTTGACTGATGGGCATAGATGCACATAGGGGGGGGGGTGGTGGTAGAACCCCCCTGGGACAGCAGGCACCCCCCTCAATCTCGCACCCTCCCTCGGATTGCTGAAAAGTGCACCAAAATTGAGTAAAAATTTGACAAATAGAAAAAATTTTCCGGCTGCATCAAAAATTTTTTGCCCCAAAAATGAGTTAAAAATCCAAAAAACTCCCAAGCATCTCTGCTGATGGGTACTAAACTAACTGTTACTTTTTTTGTGCAGCTTACATGAGGACGTATAATGAATGGCGAATGATTACAGGAGTAATTATGGACCGTCGTTGAAAAATTGTAGACAGAATAAGGTTGAAAGCGACTTTAAAATCTTGTGTATACTTATACGTGTATACGTACGTATGTATACGTATGTCATGATAAACTAGCTGCTGTTCAGTAATTCTTTGATATTTTTATGTGTTTCTTGATGAACAATAGTTTCTGCTTGGCTGATTGGGTTGCGGCTTGTTTGTTGTTATATTATCTATTGTATTACTGCATTGCAATTAGGTGGTAGTACTATTTTCTGGTTCGGATCTTAGACTATTTTTTTGTAATTTTTTATGGGCTGGTACCCTTATTAATTTTCATCTGTTTTGATATTTTAAGGTGATGTGATTAACCCGAGTTTAATTAACTAAAATAGTTTTAGTATCATCTACTTTAGTATTTGTTCAGCTAATTATGTTTAGAGCAGAGCACAGATGTGAAATAATGGAAACAGTCTAATATTTTGTGAGAATTGCCTTTTTACATACCGTTGTATTTTCGTAGGTTCTTGTCGCCTATATAATATATGCCACTTTATGCATATTGATGTTTATTAACTTGACTAGAGTTGGTATAAACTGTAATATATAAGGTAATTGGTATTGTATAAATTTGTAGTATATATTCAGCGTACTCTTGAGTATTCTAGCACACCAAGTTTTTGGTGATAAGCACAGAGTGCGTACATGGGGGATTGTGGGAGGGGGGGGGCAAGTCCCCCTGGTCACTTAAGTTTGTAGCTATTTCCGTTTAAATTGAGGCTATACATTTTGTCTTATGTTGAATGCGTTGTCTTAACTTATCTTCGTTTATCCATTATATTGTGTATTCTAGACCATAATACTATTAATTGACGATTGACTTGTAATCTGTTTGTGAACTGTATTTTTTAACACGTACATGTGACTGTTGTTTTTATTGCTTTTAGAACTTTTTAATCACCTTAATTTCAGAATTTAGCAGTAACATTACAGAGTTTCAAGACATTTTTTATTGAATTCGGATTTTAATTAGTGGAGAAACAATGACAGTCTTTCATTTTTTAACAATATTCACATTTTGAGTCTAAACCTCTAAATCGTCTGCGTCCACTTTTATTATAGCTTCACTTTATGTAACCATTTAGTCAGTATAGAATTTTGGTGCTTAAATACCATGAGACTAACAATTACCAAGTCAAAAAAAGAGGTTTGGTTTTTGCAGCAGCTCTCAATTTCTTCTCTATCTCTTTAAGACACATTCTCATCCATAATCGAGCTTTTTCAATACCTCTTTCGCAGTCAAAAAAATCGATCTCCTCCGATCGTGCTCAAATTTTGTCTAAACATTGTCCCATATGAGTCATTGCACTATGCAAAGTTTTAGCTCCCACAATTGATCCTGGCGGGAAATATGATCTTTCAAAAATCAAAAATTGAGCTGGAAATTTGAGCTCTGAACAACTTTGCCTAATTGTTTACAAAACTTTACCCAAGCAAAAATTGAATCGTAAAAACATGTTCCTAGGTATAAAAATAGCTGACAAATTCAATTCCAAATTTATTTTTGATTTAGCTAGAAGAAAATTTAAAAATTTAGGCCATTTTTTCGAAAACTGCAGTTTTTGCTAAAACACATTTTGGCCCCAAACGATAATTGAAACCCCGAATAAGGAAAATGTTAAAACGGTATTTGAAAGAGTTTTGTGTGTTCTAAAACATATCCAAAAATTAGCAAAATCGTGTGATCCTCCGGGGGTCAAATATTCCAAAAACTGATATTTTGCACACACTGGCTTATGAATACTATAGACAAAAACACCCATTGTGCTCGGAAATTAACTTATTCTATACATCATTTTGCTTTTGTGTACATGCAGTATAACCTGCTATATAATATTATATGGTTATTTTTATTCGGAAGTGTGGAAAATTTTTGCAATAATGAATTTAAGTCGTTTGAGCTAACTAAACTCGTTCAATTAAAACCCAAATTTACTCACTAACTCCTTCAATAATACAGTTAATGCCATCGTTCAAATATAGTATTTACAAAAATAAATTGTTTTTAAAACCTACAAACTATATGCAACTATCAGTCATGTCAAATAATGCAATCGGGCTCCGAATTGTCAATGATAATATCTGTTGAATATTTGCGTTTTCATCATATTATAACTAGTCTACTTTCAAAATTCTATCACTAAAGTCTGATAAGAAATATTTACACCATTTGAAAGAAAACAGGTGATTAATTACGGAAGGAATAGATTCCAATCTTCAAGAGTACGGCAAGTAGTAGCAAAAGTCATGCGACTATAATAATTAACTAGTGGTCAGACCTTAATTCTAATCCTTTTTTGTTTCACAATTATCTGAATGTCTATTTTTATACGACTTCGATGCTTTTACCTGAGATACGTTGATACGTACCAGTGAACACACCTTGCCACAGTTCAAGGTGAAAAACTTATTTTTTACATTCAAGGTTATTATTGTCATTTAATTAAATATATTGCAGACATATTTTAGGGTTTTAACTTCAAAGCTTATTTGCGTATTTAGGACTCCGAATGACTTCTACTAGTTATGGCGCATTTGGCTTAAAACTTCCGAAATTGTTTCTTCAATCAAGTTGTCAAAAGTACCCATGTTTGGATCGTCCATATATAAATCGTCCGGTGCTTCTGTAACTTCGTTGTTCTGTATAATATGTCATCAGTCTTTTCACTTTCGCGATGTTCTCGTTTGAATTTTCTTGCCGTTCGTTTGAATTTTCTTGCCGTTGAACTCCAGTATGATGCTATTTGTTGCCACGATAAACACTCATTTGGAGCAATTACATGTTTTCCAGATATAGGATTTTTTACACTACGCAACAAAGCAGCAACGTCACGGGCATCAAACTTTTTACCACTAGAGTCACCTTCGTTAAACTTATTATTTAAGAACATTCTGACATTATCAGGAAACCTTGTGCGTGAGGGTGGCTTTCGTAACGCATATCCCATTAGTGGCGGCTCGTACAGTAAATCTAAAGTGCATACTTATTTGACTGAAATCCAAACTGTTATGTTTGGATTTGCTAAACACATTTCAACAGTTTTAGGTCTAAACAGTGTTAGGTCAGCATCCATGAGCAGTTTGGAACTATTAACCGAGTTGCAGATATTGAAATTGAAATGCCAATTGCACATTTTGTACCGAAAGCGCTATCTAAGATTCTATAGGCCATGTTTACCGTAGGCAATTTAGTGGTGACAAGCGTCTGCAGCACCTATGAGGGGTAAGGAGTTCTCACATGAGTTGAAATAGAACTAAATTAGGCCAGTTCATACGAAAAATCATTGCATGGCGCAAGTCAGGGAACATGCCAGGGAACATCGTAACGAGCACGCTAGGCTGCACGCTCGTGCTCTTGATAAAGATCCCCTTCAATGCGAAACGACTTTCTCCCTCACTTACGCCATGGCGTGTCCGTGTGCCATGGAGCGAAATGCTTTCGCGTGAGAAATGGCCTCAACACATATAAGAAAAAATTATATTCGTGTATAAGCCTACACACGACTTTTACCCTCTCGTTTTAAAGACACGTTGTAAAAATTAAGTATACTGGCATACCGTCCTGTGCCTCACTGAAATCCCAACGCTCGATAAAAATGTCATGGTTAGATAGTTTCGATTAATGGCATTGACCGAAGGCAAAAGTGCTGCAGAATGGTAGGATCCAGCATTGTCTGACTGTACAAACACTTGTCTTAGCTCAGGCCATTCTCGTTTTAGTCTAATTAGTCTGTCATTAAGTACAGCTGCCACTGTTGTCGAGTCTTGGGCTACGTGTTGACTGAACATATGCTGAAATATGCAAATCCTTCCTCAGTTTTACGTACAATATACGAAATATGCCAATTAATCCCCTTTTTTCCGATTTTGATCCTCACGGCCAGTGGAGGGGAGAAACTTCATTGCAAAGTCCATTACTATCCAAGCTTCTTCGTACATTAAATTTTTCAATTTTTCTGTTCTAGCTAAACTTTGTTGCACTGACCGCAACTTGTGCAGCTTCATTTTAACAACTCTATCAAGCCAATTGGCAACGTCATACACAGTTTGCGATTTTTCGTGAGCGTCTTCAAAATTTGCATTGTCCACGAGAGTCCGAAAATTTTCCAAAGTGTTGTTCACATGCGTGCAGCGTTGGCATTGATCGTCGTGACGGTGAGTACATTGAGTTCTCCACGATGAGTCACTCAAAGCATGGGTAGTGCAGTGATCGGCTACTGATGAACTTGTTTTAACATGGTATTTGTAGTCACCTTGTAAATAAGACTTAGCTTGCCGCAAATCTTGTTTTCTCTGTGTCATGTCTTCTAAACTGATCTGCTCTTTTTCATGCAGATTAGATAAAAGCTGTTCGAGATTATCAAACGCCTCTAATCCGGCATTTGTTTTGTAATCCAATCCAGTCACTGCAGTCCTGTACTTTATTTTTAGCAGTTTAAGAATTTTGTAGTATGTAGAATCAGCCAATAGTTTATCGGACTTTCCAGTTTGCTCTGCATACGCTTTAAACTCTTTTATTTGTTTCTTTTTTACAATTTGGCTAAGAAATGAGGGAATTTCTACTTTCTCACCGGATTTTAATTTCGGGTTTTCATTCCCCACGGCATTGGCGTCATACGGTCAATTATATACTCTAAAAAAAGATCGACCCGGTCACGGTTTAATGACTTTTCCTGTTTGGATTTTGGTTGTTTCTTGAGGAGAACCTTCTGCTATGTAGTGTCGAGCTAAGCTGCGCGATCTTGTGTACATGTAAGAGGTAATGCCAGCCACATGATCGGACAAAACCCGATAAGGCACATTTAAGGTTACGCTACCTAACAGTAGTTGCTTCAGCTCAGGCGAAATCAGTGACTGATAGAATTTTGAAAGTAGACTAGTTATAATATGATAAAAACGCAAATATTCAACAGATATTATCATTGACAATTCGGAGCCCGATTGCATTATTTGACAGGACTGATAGTTGCATATAGTTTGTAGGTTTTAAAGACAATTTATTTTTGTAAATACTATATTTAACGATGGCATTAACTGTATTATTGAAGGAGTTAGTGAGTAAATTAGGGTTTTAATTGAACGAGCTTAGTTAGCTCAAACGACTTAAATTCATTATTGCATAAATTTTCTACACTTCCGAATAAAAATAACCATATAATATTATATAGCAGGTTATACTGCATGTACAGAAAAGCAAAATGATGTATAGAATAAGTTAATTTCCGAGCACAATGGGTGTTTTTGTCTATAGTATTCATAAGCCAGTGTGTGCAAAATATCAGTTTTTGGAATATTTGACCCCCGGAGGATCACACGATTTTGCTAATTTTTGGATATGTTTTAGAACTCACAAAACTCTTTCAAATTCCGTTTTAACATTTTCCTTATTTGGGGT
>JASANF010007789.1:0-11216 GCA_030248245.1 Trissonchulus sp. WLG1_4
GACTGATCACCTCTTTGCTCGGACCTGTTTAAGCTCACCGCTTAACTTCACAATACAGTAGCATTAGCTTGCATAGTAAAGTCCATGCAGCTGGTCACAAAGCAGCGCGCTAAAAGTCAAGTCCGTTTCATCCAAAGGTTTAGTTTAGGAATGACATCTTAAGCATGATTTTTAAACAGTTTAGTCGGATTCAAATTAACTTCTATAATCCGGTGGTTCTAGAATGCGATCTGACTTAAGGGGGTAATTGCGTTTTTAGGTGTTTTTTTAAAAAGCCATAGCTCAGCGTTTAAAGATTCAAATCACAAACGGTCTTTTGCATTACGTAGAACAATATCTTTTCTAAATGTATGCCATGCCTTGAAATTTAACCTGTGATTTTCTTTCCAGTATAAGCGACTAAAGAAAGGTCCTTTACAAAATATTAAAATTTTTTACAAAAAGTTTGCGCCACAGCTCTGAATAATACGATTACCTGTTGGGGCTGAAAGTTGGTAAGGTTTTTGACATGTTTAAAATCCCCAGGCATGTCCCCCACTTTTTTAATAACTAGTCAATTTACTGAGAAAATAACTGAAAAGCAAACGCACCAAAAATTTAAGATATTTTCTTGTAATTAAAACCCTCTAAAAATGTCCACAGGTGAAATTTCAAAAAAGTGAGAGACATGCCTGGGGATTTTGACCTTTACAATACTGTCTCAAAAATTTATGCTCAGGCGTCACTTATAACTTGAGTACTGGTGGCGCAAAGTTTATATAGAAATCACAAAAACCTCGAAAACGCAACTACCACCTTAAATATGATCTTCAAACCGTTCAATTCCAACTCAAATCAACCTTTTCAATCCGCTAAAGCAGTTACGGTCCCAAAGGGTCATTATTCATTCATACCTACAGCCGTATGTCCGTTCAGCCGGCAAAATTACGAAATAATCACGCCACAATCTGATCATATACACTATTAGTAGTACACGAATAATTGACCCTTACAGGGCGGCACGACTTGTTTGGGCAGGTGAGGCTTGCGAGTGGCCGCCGGGCCAGTGAGCGCCCCCAGGTCGCCGAAGGTCAGTCCGTCCTGGCCGATGTGGCCCGTGTGGCGGAAGTCGTCCTGCGGGGAACTGATCATGCTGCGGCTCAGTCTGAAACCACCGGAGGGTGTTCCGTTTAGAGGATTAAACAAGTTTACCTAAGCGACTTAAACAACTTGAACAAAGTCACACCAAAGAACTAGGATCTTTCAAAGTGGCACGTTTCTGAAAAAAAACAAAAAACTACACACATGGTTAAAAAAATCTGCTAAAAGGCGCAATCTAACAGACACTGCAAATTCATTTACTCAAAAAACCACCACACCAACAAAGCCCCATTAGAACCCAAGGCACAAACTGACTTTTTATTCTTGGAAAACGATGCTCTGAAAGCACCAAAGGGCCCGGGACTGTTGGACTGGGATCGACCGGGGGAGACCCCAGTGGTGGTAGCCAGGCTCAGTTGACTCAGGCTGAGGGGGGCATGGGGTCGGGAGGGGGTGGGCAGGTCGGTGCCCAGGTAGGTGACCGTGTTGGAGGGAAGGAAGAGTCCCGTCCGCCCGGACCCCCCCAGCACCCCCTTCCAGTAGTAGCCGTCGGGGTAGAGGGGGGGCCGTTTGTTGAGCACCGTGATAATGTCACCCATCTGGTACTGCAGGTGGTCTAGCTGGCAGTCGGAGCACTCGCGGACAGCTTGCACGCGTTCTGGCTTAATCTGTAACACAACAGAGCACATGTACTCAACACAATATGCACTCTTGATTAAACGGATTATTTATAATCGCACTAATATTACGTGGGATGGGAATCTGGTATCAGATATTATGAATTTTCTTTCAACATTATCTATCGGGATCGGGAGAGACTTGCTTGACGTTTTTGACGACGTCAAATAAGTACCCTGAACCATATCTTGTGCCAAATGTAAATAAAAAATTCTTCAAATGTGATATGAATACCCCAAATAATTAATATACTTATAAGACCACTTCTTGCAAATTTCACATTTTTCGCCAATATATACAACGTTTTTACAGCACAAGCTCTCAAAAAATAAGCTAAAACTCGTCAAAAATTTGCAAAAAAATCTTGTCTATATCAATATACTCAAGAGCACATAATAAGATAGGATACATAATTATAGTCCTGTCCTATCTTTATGTACTCCTGATATAAAGCACCTCAGGCAGCACAGTGGCAATCTGGGCGAATCTGGGCCGACTGGCCGCCTCGTGCTCCCAGCACTGCAGCATTAGCGAGTAGTACTCTTGGGGGCAGGCGTCCGGTGGCTCAAGCCGTTGACCGCTGGGCTGATCAATGGCTTCCAGGATTTGCTGGCCGGTCATGCCCGCCCAGGGCTGGAAGCCATAAGAGAACAGCTCCCAGAGGGTCACGCCAAACGACCACACGTCTGATGCAGTCGTGAAGCGTAGGTAGTTGATGCATTCGGGAGCACACCTGATACAGCATCAAGAGCAATAGCACAACAACATAATCGTATGGTAGCAAGAGTACACAATAGTGTAAAACTCTTACAGTTTAAAAATTGTGTACTCTTGGCAGGCACACCTGACACATTAAGAGCAATAGCACAACACTAATTGCATGGCACTATGGCAGCAAGAGTACATAATAGTGTATAACTCATTGTAAGTTTGTATAGATGAAGGGTGAGACACTATTGTGTACTCTTCACGGCAGCAATTAGTAGGTAGTAGATGCACTCGGGAGCACACCTGACACATCAAGAGCAATAGCAAAACGAAATAATCGTATGGCAGCAAGAGTACATAATAGTGCATAACTGCATAGATGAAAAGAGAGACAAAATGGTATACTCTTCATGAGAGGCAGGGATTCACAAAAGGATTTTAACTTTCAGTTAGTCCGAGGGCTAATTCCTTTGCCGGAGGAATAAGGGCGTAGCTTAAGTCTGACTGAAAGGTTTAAAAGCATGCCTAAAAAACCATTCCTAAACCTTTGGATTAAAACTTGTAGGGCGCTGCTTTTTAATCAGATTAAACAGACTTAACTATGCACACAGTTACGCGTGCATATTAAATCATTCTTGCCCGGACGCAGACATGGGGAAGGACTTAAAATTAGCAGTAGTCTTTTTCTAACTAGTTTATGGTAGGCCACTAACCAGGCAATGGGCAGTTTTAGATTGACGGAGAAATTGCTGCGATAATATTCCTCTCCGACGCCCAAGGCACGACTCAGGCCAAAGTCACTGATCTTCACCTGAAACAACAATTATAGCATGACGATCTGGTTGAATTAGTCTAAACTAGACACACTAGACTTGTTATGGGGTGTGACGCGTTGGATAATTTGCCAGCAAAACTGAGTCCTTCCATGGCGTCATAGTAATATGCTGCAATGAGATTAGTTCCGTATAGAAAAACCAGAGCTGCTTAACTCGGACATTGTTAATCACAAACAAACCACATGCGAGGTGCTAGGAAGTAGGTAAGCCGAAATGTCAATTAAATTTTAGGAGGGGGGCCCTTAATACATAACTAATCCCGTTAACCCCCCTAATCCCCAGCACTGTATATGTACCTTGTCAGCCGAGAAGACTAGTATGTTGCGGGCGGCCAGATCTCGATGTATGAGTCGTTTGTGTTCCAGATAGGCCATGCCCTGGCAGATCTGTTCGGCGTAGTGGCAGAGCGTGAGCACGGGAAAGCTGGGACGAAGGGCGGTCTCGGTCAGGCACTCGCGCAGGGAACGCAGGGGCGCCAGCTCAGACACCTTAACACAACACAGACATGAAACGGAGTTAATTTTTTGGGTGGACCTCAGATCCCGTGATCAACCGAAAATCATAATTTTTTGCAAATTTTTTGAAAAACTGCCACTTTAACAAATTTTAGCTCAGATTTTAGAAAGCCTTCGACCCCTTCGACAGATCAAAAATTCTGCGTCATTAAATGCCACTTATACAAACGTAAACTAAAATCTTAGAAAGCCTCAATTTTACAGGTGGCCCATTCTCCCCTCCCACATGAATGATTGTGCACATAACATTTAAGAGGGATTATATACTGAGGGCCCGCGGAGCGAATAGCCAAAACCTGTGCAAGGGTGAGTAGCAATGGCGTTTTTGTTCAAAAACAACTATTGAGGACTATTAACATTTCAAGCTTTGAAATCAGATATATATACGTAGAGTAGATATATACCAAAAACATATATACGTGTATATAGTGCTTACCAGCATGACAGACTTAGTCTCCAGCACGACGCCATAGAGTCTGACGATGTGGGGATGGTTGACGCGGTGCATGATGGCCGCCTCCTGCAGAAAGTCCAGTGGGTTGGTCTCCAGTTTGTCCTGGTGGATGCACTTCAGGGCAACCTGCACCTGAAAACAACAACCAAATTATGGCGACCAGTCGGCAGCCCGCCACTATTGTGGCAACCCGTCAGCAACCTGCCACAATTAGGGCAACCAGTCGGCAACCCCCACAATTAGGGCAACCAGTCGGCAACCCGCCACAATTAGGGCAACCAGTCGGCAACCCGCCAAAATTATGGCAGCCAGCCGGCATCCCGACGCAATCAATATCGCAACAAGTCGGCAACTCGATACAGACAAATTTGACGCTTTCCCTAAACAACGTGTCTCTCCTCCACTAAAAGTTTAAAAACGTCACGACCAGTCCCCTATATTAAGACCCCGTGCACACGAATCCCTAGTACAAATTATTGCGGAGCCAATAACAACAATAACATTACGGACAAACGGACAGAACCTTTACCATACAAACAAGTACGGACCACAGCCACAATATCTACCTTCTGTCCATCGCCAGGCGTGGACCACACTCCCTGGTAGACCTTGCCGAACTCTCCCTGTCCCAGCTGTTTGCACAGGGCAATGCAGTTGGAAGGGATGATGTGTTGATCGGATTGGCTGACCAGACTGCCCCTCCGGCCCCCTCCCTCGCCCCCACTCTCCAGCAACGGCTCTGCCGCCTCCCCGTGCTCGCGCAGACTACTGCGTCGAATGAGCATTTTCTGAAATTAAAAAAATAGCTACATTAAAGACTGAGGTAATGGATATATATTATTATTACAATTATTGCTTTACAAGTTTGTAGACTAGTCTCTCTCAAACATGCAAAACTTAGTTCGAATATGCCCGCAATATCAATATTCGTGAAGCCTACTTTAGAAAAGAGCGATTTGCAACCAACAATGAGGTGAACGTGAAAAAGCCTAGAATAAAGTTTCAATCCACCGTTTTAAGAGCAAAAATATTGGTATATACATGCGCAAAAATCAAAATTGCCGTCTGATTTTCTACATTTTTAGTAATTTTTGCCGAATCTGCAACATCCGCACTTACACATTAAATTTTTGCGGATGCGGATGTCAAAAAGTTGCGGATCATCCGCGGATGCGGATGCGGATATCCGCGACATCCCTAATATATACCACGTAAAAGTAGAAGTACAAACCTTCATTAGCGAGACCATTGACTAGGTATATACGTACACACTGTTTTTTAGCATGAAAAGGCAGCTCGTACTTTCTAGCTAATGTCCGTCTTTGCAACCACATAAGCCAGGGCCAGTCAGGGAGCTGTCAACCAATGCTCTCTTTCAACAGACCAGCCAAAAGTTAATCACACTAATAGACCACATAATCCCACAAAGGCACTAATCTCCTCAAAATTATGGGGGGAGGGGATTATTCACACTTCACATATTCATATATACATAACCTATGGCCACTGAGACTAAATACGTATATATATATATATATATATATATATATATATATATTTTCCCACAAAAAAAAACACCCCATACAATGTAAATTAAAAATTCATTCACGCTCAATTGAAAAGTGATTGGCAAAAAATGAAACTCAAACAGGACTGCAATAACGCCAAGCAGTCAAATGAAAAAATATGCTAAAAATTTGCTATACGTTATGTATAATTTACTATATATAAGCAAATTAGTACTATATTTATTGTACTTCGTTCAGTTATGTACTGCGTAAGATCAGTTATTTGATTGTTTTCTATGTGTAGATTTGTGAAGACATGTATATGGCATTAAATGAATAGTGTTTGTATAATGTTTACAAAGTTGACCAAATATACTTGTGTCACGACGATGTCATATACAGTACCAGATGCACTAACTAGAATAAATATCTAAGTTTTCGAACAAGTCTTTATATATTTTGTTGGCTTGAAAACCTATTGTTTTTTGTTTGCAGCTAAGCCCATTCTGGGATCTCGTGCAGCAATATTCAGTAGAATCATCACCTCTAAGCGTTGGATAATCTTTATTTTGGCTTCAATCGTCTTTGCGTTTGTGGCTGCAGTATTATTTCCAGACGTGACGAAAAAGAGTGATGAAAAGTAAATTGTTAAATAGCTAAATCGCAGTTAAACCTCAGTTCTCAACTAAATCTTAAACGTCAACTGTGCTAATCTTCATTGGTGCAGCGCAGTTAAATCGATTTAAGGAATTTAAGCTTGAGTTAAATCGGTTTAAGCTAATCGTCAGTTAATCCGATTTAGTGTAGTCCAGCCTATATTATGTAATGTAGTGGAATGAAATGTCCCTGTTAAGCAGAATAGGTCAAGTGAAGTGAAATGGGTGGTGTGATCTTTTTGTTTATATTACTTAATAGGCCCCTGTCACCTGTTTGATGGTTTATATAAATAAATTTATACACTACTGGCTGTTTATCCGTTTACTTGTCGGACTGCCGTTAAGGGTTTATGCATTTTATAAAGAACCGATACGTCACTACAACTCTAGAATTGGTAGACTGTGGTGTTATATACACGGAGACTTTTCAGGAGCAATAAAGGACAAGAGCATGCGCGACTTCCGAGTGGAAGGGTGTGGTCTCAGATTTTGGTTACGACAGTCGTAATTTTTTTCGATTTTCGGTGTATTTTTTTGCTGAGAATGGGGTTGATTAAGTTTTTGAGACTTCCTAACTGTGACTTGGAAGTTGGAACTTGCTACATCATCTACTTAAATACTCAAACTCAACTGTAATGATGTGTATGTATTTTTAGCAGTACTCAAGTGTGGTTCATTTTCCGGATTTTGCTGCTAACCGTCTTGTGTGTCAGTCACTGGGTCCAGTTTTGTCATCAGAGACGATATGTTATAGATTTTGGTGCTGTGCGTTTTGTAAGTAATGCTCCGCAATAATTTTTATTAATTACATTAATATTAATTAGTATGATTAATTACAAGTGTGGTCTGTCTGTTACAATTGTCCGTTGTCTGTTGGTCAGTTTTTGGTTCGTGAGTATGATATAAAACTTTTGAAGAATAACAAGAAATAGTATATAAGTTGTAAGGATCACGCACCAGTTTTTTTTCAATTTTCAATATTTTTTACATTTTTTCACTTATCTTTTTTTCACATTACATTGAACACTATTCACATTTTATGACTTCAGACGCCTCAGAGTGGTTCTCTAAATTGAGCCAAAAAGAGTTTCAGATGTCTAAATTTTAAGAGCAGGGTTTGCGTGTATATAATTCGATGCTTGTGAGGTTACAGCCACACTTGTAGTTTGGGCAAGACCTCTACCTAAGTTCGGTTCGGGAGCGGGGCGTCCCTCCAGGGGGAAAAGAGGAGGAAAAGTTTCTGGCGTGCGCAAAGTTTTCGGCCAAAATCTTTGTAGTGAGAGTAGTTTTTTTAGCAGATAAACAAGTATACTGGGCTTGAGACTTGTTGAAAAATGATCATGCAGCAAATAACATCATCTGAATAGGAAGACAGTTCTTCAATGTAGGTAAGCCTAGGAGGGACTTGTAAAGAGAAAAGGGTAGTTTGCACATACATATTTTTGATTAATTTCTGTATTATAATGACAAAATAATGAAGATTTGTGTGAATTTCATATTGTTTTTTATTGTTTTAGAGTGTCCAGAATCTGCGGCTTTGGCAACTGATGGTTGGCAGTCAGTTTTTGCGTTTGCTCCGGCATAATTTGTTGCTGCTGCTGGCTACTTTTGCTGCTTTCACTGTATTTGGTCAGTCTAAGATTTGTTTTTATTTGGTATTTTATTCATTTTTTAGTTTTAGTGTGTATAATTCAGCTAGTGAGTCTTCAATAGCCTGAGAGTAGCTTTAGCAACTTTTGCTTAGTTTTAAGGGTTCCAAATATATAGTTTTACGTTATTACGTTTTGTTTCCTACAGTATATTCTGCCGCTTTCTGGTTTTGAAACTTTAAAGAGTAAGTTAATGATGCAGCTACACTATCATACTTGCTAACTTAATGCTTATTGCTTGAGTTTAAGCCTGATTCATACTAGACTTTGTTCCTGTCCAGTCAGAGTGCGCGTCCAAATGTGACCCTAATGAACCAGGCGTTAATGTCATTTTTTGTATTCTAGGTGACTGGTTGCTGCTGAATCCGCTATCTATCGACGTGGGACTACACAAGGGGTAGGTTGAAATATTATATGTTTAGTGTGATAATTAGTCTGATATTATATTAATGATCGGACATAAATTGTCCGATCGATATCCATATATAATGATCGGACTCGGCCAGAAATGAAGTCTCATAAGTCGCTGCAGGAATTATGTATGTATCCTCAAGAGTACTTCACGTATCTGTACAAGAGTGAGATAATTAATTATGTATCTGGATGTGGCAAAAAACCTATCCTAAAATGTTTTGAAACCAAAATAATGATGGCTAAAGTTTTCGGTGGCGTGATTGTTTTGGCAAAAAAGATATTACACACAGCCGTCGTTTGAAAAACTTTGCCCTAAATTAAAAATGAAAGGAAAACATAATCAATATTCACTATGTTTTAAAATGAAAACTATCCCAAGCTGGGTTTTTTTAGGCCATAGCTAACGCCATGGCCTAAATTTTTTCGGATTGGCCTACATTTTTTCAGCGATTGAGGCCAGCTGGCCTAAACTTTTTCAGCTGCGGATGCAAAAAAATTTCTAATACGTCTCTAATTGACCAAATTTGGTCTAAAAATCAAAAATTTCTCCGTTTTTTTCTGGGGCCTGCCGCCCCCAGACCCCTGCGTCTGCGACTTTTGTGGCTTACTATACCTTGTTATTATCTTTCACCAAAGCCTATGTATGTGTACACAAGTACGTTATGCTGCGTTTGCATGACTACACGAGTATATTATGCTACATGTACTTGTGTAATAGACTGTCTGATGTGACGTTCCCATCTTTTGTTTCAATTTTTGTCCGAAAAAATTTCTGATACGCCATTCGTTGACCAAATTTGGGATAAAAATTATAAAAGTCGCCAATTTTTTCGGGGGGCTGCAGGTACCAGACCCCTGCAACTGTGCGGTTTACTGATCTTGCGTTTGTAAGGTGTGTTAAAATTGCTAAAAAGTGCGTTTTCACCCATTACGAAAAATTGAAAAGTCATTTCCCCCGATTTTTTTTCTGGGTACGCCACTGTAATGTATAGTTTGTAGCTGTTTTATGGTAGAAAAAATATCATTTCGTGTGAATTTAGGGTCCGGAATATAAAAATTTTCTGGATACTCGCCAGTCTGCCAGTAATTTTTGGTGGTTTGAGCTCCAAAAAACTTTTAGATGACGCTCTAGTAACAAAAATAGCAGTATTTTTGAACAAATTTGAACATGTGTCGTTTTTTGTGTTGCTGTTACATGCATTTTAACACTAAAATTCTAAAAGTCGATTCCCTCCAAAATTTGTTTCTGGCTACACCACTGTACAATATACTAAGCTCATTTTTGTGAATAAGTTTTGCGAAAATGCAAAAAATGAGTTGGCCTAAGCTTTTTGTCAATTGGCCTAAAAAAATTTTGGACCTGAGGCCAAGTGGCCTAAACTTTTCAGACCAAAAAAAACCCTGATATTCCCAAGTATAGTGATAATTAATAACTGGGGACGAAGGCTGTAGAAAATCTGATTTGTTAGTAATAGTAATTGTTTTATTAATATTTTTTATGATATTATTATGATATGATAATGATATTATTTAATAACAATTTATTTGTAGCATCGAGGCCAAATGGGATGTGGTCCGTCTGCTGTGCAGTCCGGGCCAGGTTTGGCAGTCCTTGGTGCTGCTGCAGTTTATTGCGCTGACATTTTGGATCGCCATCACTGTCTGCGAATCCCATATGGCTCAGGTATGGTAAGCCAAGGTTCGGCGAGGGAAAGGTAGATGAACGTTGAGAACCAGGATGGGCATGTAACGCGTCAGCTGCTCTGTAGTCATGTTTCGTTGGTGGGTCACTGGTGTTACATGACGAAGGATGTCAGCTTTCGTGTATGTGCTTGCTGCTTACATTAGGCTTTGGTGAGAGAAAGGTAGATGAACGTTCAGAGGTGGGCATGTAACGCGTCAGCTGCTCTGTAGTCACGTTTCATTGGTGGGTCACTGGTGTTACATGACGAAGGATGTCAGCTTTCGTGTATGTGCTTGCTGCTTGCATTAGGCTTTGGCGAGAGAAAGGTAGATGAACAATGAAAACCAGGGTGGGCATGTAACCCGTCTGCTGCTCTGTAGTCATGTTTCGTTGGTGGGTCACTGGTGTTACATGACGAAGGATGTCAGCTTTCGTGTATGTGCTTGCTGCTTACATTCTTACATTAGGCTTTGGTGAGAGAAAGGTAGATGAACGTTGAGAACCAAGGTGGGCATGTAACGCGTCAGCTGCTCTGTAGTCATGTTTCGTTGGTGGGTCACTGGTGTTACATGACGAAGGATGTCAGCTTTCGTGTATGTGCTTGCTGCTTACATTAGGCTTTGGCGAGAGAAAGGTAGTGGTGTTACATGACGAAGGATGTCAGCTTTCGTGTATGTGCTTGCTGCTGACATTAGGCTTTGGCGAGAGAAAGGTAGATGAACGTTCAGAGGTGGGCATGTAACGCGTCAGCTGCTCTGTAGTCATGTTTCGTTGGTGGGTCACTGGTGTTACATGACGAAGGATGTCAGCTTTCGTGTATGTGCTTGCTGCTTACATTAGGCTTTGGCGAGAGAAAGGTAGATGAACGTTCAGAGGTGGGCATGTAACGCGTCTCCTGCTCTGTAGTCATGTTTCGTTGGTGGGTCACTGGTGTTACATGACGAAGGATGTCAGCTTTCGTGTATGTGCTTGCTGCTTACATTAGGCTTTGGCGAGGGAAAGGTAGATGAACGTTGAGAACCAGGGTGGGCATG